>SEYY01022752.1:100000-110000 GCA_009176605.1 Armadillidium nasatum | reverse complement strand
TCGTTAGATTAATCTCTGACACATTCAAATTGGTACTAGGTTCTAGAGCCCGACTTCTTCTTGGAGTTAAAATTCGACTTGTGCTTGGAATTGAAGTTTCTAGAGTAGAAATTTGATGGCTACTTGAAGTTGATGGTGTTGTCATACTTGAATCACAAAGCTGAAATTAGTCATTAGTTAGGATAATCTCTTCGGGCTGTTCTGAAAATAAGAAGCAATATACTAAATAAGAAAATATTAAGTAATAAGGAATATAAATAGATGAAAAATCATAAAATTATAAAATAAAATTTAGAGAAATTTCACTTTTAATCTAAATATTTGGCCGTATCTAGGAACCGACTGGGGTCCCGGCCATTTTTGCGACCCCAGCCCCTGCAAAATTTAATCCCAGCTCGGTTCCTAGCCGTATCCTATATTTATAATAATAATAATAATAATAATAATAATAATAATAATAATAATAATAATAATAGCTTCATTTAGAAACTGAGAAAAAGGGAGTAGCTGATTCCGATAAGTTTATTATAAAGGTTAAAAAAATTTTGTTTAAATATTATAACAAATATTGTTAAATTATTAAAACCATTTATGTAAATTTGAAATTTCCCGTAATCTTCTCTGATAAAGAAAACTTTTTAAAAAGGGGTAACTCCTCCCAAAAATTTTAGATAGGCCCACGATCTTAAGTTTTCTTAATTCTTAAGAATTGCCTAATTAAATAATAATAAAAAAAATAATAATAATAATAATAATATGCGTAGCCTACCTTCATTTATATTTTTCACATGGCATTTTTCATGGTGAGCTTTCATTCTCTGTACCTGTCCTTCCATTAATGATTTGCATAAGAGGCACTTTGCTCTGTATCCTTTTCGATTACGAATAGAAATCCTTTCATAATACTTCCAGATATTATTTTGTTTTCTACCAGTCATTCTTATAAAAGAATTGCAATCACAGTCTACGTCGTACACTGATTTCAGAAAACGATGTTCAAGGCTTGAAACTTTTAAATATACTTTTTTCTGAATAAACTGTTCGAATTGAATTGAAAATGAGTACACAGAACTGATCGACGCCTATTTATAGTTTTAAGCAGATGATGAAATGACCCATTGAATTTACAAAATTTTGCAAGAATTGCATAATGTTTTTCAAGGATGATGCAACATTATATATATATATATATATATATATATATATATATATATATATATATATATATATATATATATATATATATATATATATATATATATATATATATATATATATATATATATATATATATATATATATCGTATTTATAATAGCTTGTAATATAAATTCATTAATAAAAAATAAAAAAAATTTTGGTTTAAACCAAAAAAAAACATGGGTTTTTTTCAGTTGGTTTAAACCAAAAAAAAAAACAATTGGTTTAAACCATCTGGTTAAAACCATGCAACCCTGTATATATATATATATATATATATATATATATATATATATATATATATATATATATATATATATATATATATATATATATATATATATATATATATATATATATATATATATATATATATATATATATATATATATATATATATATATATATATATATATATATATATATATATATAAATGTACGATAAGTTGAGAATTAAAATGGATCGACTGTAAAGAAAATAATTTTAGTGCGCATTATGACACGAGTTGGTGAGGATGGTCGAAGGTAAGACGGAGAAAAATGTGTCGGAATGCAGTTTGAACCACTTTAATATTTCAAAAACCGAAGTCTCCGGGGGGCTCTGCCCCCCCTACCCAGGACCCGTGAGTGATGATGATATTGTCGACGAATTAGGGTATTTCCCATGTTTTCCAATTTCTAAAAAAAAATTAAAAAATGACATTGCCAAACGTATGATTCCTGCGAGGCTTATAAAATAAAATTTACTTATGTAATAAAATTTATTATAAGAATTTATTTTTTATTTCCCAATTTTTCTTACTTAAAATCCGACAAGGATTTCAAAAATGTAATCCTTTTTAACGGTTAGTAGTTTTTGAGTTATGCATGGCCCCTAATATGCAGTCTGGCCCTATAAGCATATATATATATATATATATATATATATATATATATATATATATATATATATATATATATATATATATATATATATATATATATATATATATATATATATATATATATATATATATATATATATATATCAGCTACACTTGGAAATCTCAAATCAGCTGTGAATCTGCCGGACGTAAGATGCAAAAATTAATTTAATTATTATTAGTAGTAGAGTAGTACTTGCAGTAATGTATAAGGGAATGTCACTTTCAGCTGAAAGGAAGCAACAAGGAATATACTTAACAACTTTAATACGTCCAAAAACACGCTCATAAATACGTAGAAAAAAATACGCATATAAATAACGTTCAGAAAATTACTTACATGTATCGAGTACGAAATATTATGAGTGAAATTTACTTTTTATAGAAACTCCGAAGACTTAAATAAACAGTACTGTGACTGTCTGTCCAATTTTTAATTAAAGTAAATAAACCAAACTAATATATTAGCCTAAAAAAAAGGAATTAAAATCAATAAAAAAACCTATAGTTACTTACAGAAAATAAAGAGTTTCGAAAGCCAAACTTAATCGAGTTTTAAGGGTTTCCTAAACTTAAATTTAGGACTAGCGCCTTTTAAAGGTTAAAAGCTATATTTAAATTAGTGGGTATTTTAAAACAAAAGGAATCCTTTCAAACTGAATAATTGGCATTCAAATACCATGGCAATAAATTTTCAACTCCTCATACCACACATTAGAACCTTTAAGTATGTCAAAATTTGTAATAGTCAATTTTAAACCCAATAGAATGCCTAACAGGTCTACCCTATATCAAATAATTAAACTAGACATATTTTATAATAGGAAACTGTCTAAAAGTCAAGACAGTCAAGTTCTAAATATAGTTTGAAGAGATCTATTTAAATTCCCAATATTTAAATAACAATTGGTGTACAAAGAAAGGCCTTAAAATAGTTAATACATTACGTTCTAGATTTTTCATCAAATGTGGAGGAGATATAATTTTTATACGTACTCTTTACATTTTAATCTTGTCGCAAGCTTGGTTAGAAGCAAGTGCTTACAGTGTTAAAAACATAGTCAACAACAAAATTTTGGTGTTGCCATCCAAAAGGATATCTAGCTTTAGGGTGTATTTTGATAATTTGAAAAACCATAGATAATTTTATCTACTAAGCAAAATAATAACTGGAAGTAAAATTTAATTTAAATACTGTATTTATTGTTCAAACAAGGGAAAATTTAGCAACATTTAAAATGATGGGATAAACTGCAGAGCCAGAATTAGACTGTCTCAAATTTTTCCTGGGTGAACTAAAAGTTGAGAAGAAACTGTTAGTTGGCAACATTTATAGTGCCAAATAAATTAAAACATTAATTAATTAGAATTTTTCTCACTTAATAATTATAACAAAAAATAAGCTATAAAAAAGAATTGAATGGTAAAAGAAAGATACTGTAAAATTACTAGAAACTTTATTTTTGGGGTTTGCAAAAAATCACCCTTAATAAAGAAAAATAATACCCAATATTTGGCAATAACAAGAGAGGCGGGAATTAAAAGTCTCATGCTTGAAATTTGATCTCAAATTGTTTCACTTGGAAATTACATAATTATAAATAATTGTGAACAATTAACCAATTATATTAGAAAAGGGATAAGTATACCAAGTTGTTCTTTATTATACAAAGAATCAACTGTGCAAATTTAGTAACATTAGTAAGCCTACGTATAAAGAAATAGATGGAAAAAATATAAATATTGGGAAATTGAAGGGTGTTAACGGCCACTAAAAATGAGTGAAATTCTTCAAGGTGCAAGGTCGGAAACCAGTGGCTGGTCCAAAATTTACTGTAAATTTTGCGACACACACACACACACACACACACACACACACATATATATATATATATATATATATATATATATATATATATATATATATATATATATATATATATATATATATATATATATATATATATATATATATATAAAGGCCAGACTGCAGTTTGAACCACTTAAATATTACAAAAACTACTAAACGTACATTAAAAAGGATAACATTTTTGGAATCCTTGAAGAATTTTGATAAAGGAAAATTGGGAATTAAAAAAAAAACAAAATAATTTTAATAAGTACTTAATTTACAGTTTTTTAATAAGCTGGATGACATCGTACGTCTAGCAGCGTCTCTTATCACGGCAATCGTCGGTAGTTCAGGTTAAATAAGTCGAAAAAAGTTCTTTAGAAAACTAAATAATAATAATAATAAGACCAGAATTTTCCTCAATTTTTTTTTTTTATTTTAACTTATTTTCACATCTTTTATAGTTTTCTTTATCAAAATTCTTCAAGGATTCCAAAAATGTTATCCTTTTTAATGTACGCTTAGTAATTTTTGTAATATTTAAGTGGTTCAAACTGGTCTGTCTATATATATATATATATATATATATATATATATATATATATATATATATATATATATATATATATATATATATATATATATATATATATATATATATAATATATATAATATAAATTCTCTTTTTATTTGTTAATTAAAAACAAAGAAAAACTCGCATTAATTAAACCAACCAAAATTCCAACTCTGTTTGAATTTCTTAAAAATATTTTATGTATTTATTTTTCTTATTTTTTTAATTTCTTTAAGTGTGTGTTTGGGGGGGAGGGTGAGAACCGATTGTGTACTTGCATATGTGTATAAATTTAACGTACACAGAATCATATATAAATTTAACGTACACAGAATCATGTATAAATTTTCAGTACTCAGAATCAGTGATAAATTTGACCTACACAGAATCGACGATGAAAGTGACGTGTAACTGATGTACAAAATCAGAAAGTCAACCGAGAATATTTTATGAATTTAATGTCGAAGAATTAATTATTAAAACATACTTGCTGTAAGATTTCTTTGAAGACGAAAAGTAGGTCAATCGATAAAAATGTTTTAGAGGAAATCTCGTTTTAGTTTTCTCGAAAAGGTGAATCATTAAAAATGAAGGACAGTGAAGTCTAAGACTAGTCAATTCAGTTAGTTCTGATCCACCATACTCGTACTAACTACTAGACCAATCTTGAATTAAGGATTAAGGTTTTAACAATTAACAAAAATTTTCTACGCTGATTTTTATTGTCTTGCAATAAGTTGAAATTATTCCTTATTAATACATTAAATTCAGTGTTGGACTATTTTAATGTATTAGGTGTTCGTAACAGAAAAATTCTTTGGAGTTTAAATGAAAGAAATATAGTAATTACTAAACTCAATAATTATTACACAAATTTTAAAACTCACCTAAAGAGTTTATAAACCTTTTTCAGTTGTCCTTGATAAAGAGAAAAAATTTAAAATAGCAACTATGGTATTTAGTTTGAATTTAAATGTATAAAAGAATTGTAATTGCAATAGTTATGTCGTAAATACAGTACCATAAGTTGAGAAAATCATTTGAGATTAAAATTAATTATATTTAAAAATATTTCCAGTGAATCCATCCTTTTGAGTTTGACAAAGTTGAATTTTCTCTAAAAACTTCTGTTGATATATTATAGGTGCTGTATCCATTCTTTGTTCGTGCCTTTTAAACTGTAATTAAGTAAATGTTACACTGTAATTAGAAGTTTCGATGAACGGCAATTGTTTGAGAGAAAGTCTACATTGGATTTTTTCAATTTATTTACTCAATAAAAGTTCTTGAACGTAAGAAAGAAATAATAGATATATTATTTATTAAAAATTTGCTAAATGATTATGATTTGATGATCTTCCACCAACAGTATATATTTGCATACATTTTCTTTCATTGCTAATAACATTATAAGCTTCAACCCTCAAGAAAAAATGTCCACTTTTCTGCATCAGAGCTCCAACAATGGATCAATTTCCCTAGTTTTGTGAGCAATCAAGAATTCGGCTTTCACCACATAGAGGATCCACTAAAAAATTTCATAAAGATGCAGTATATTTCTTCTGTTTAATCACTAGTTCATATTTCCCCAAGTACTTTAAGAATACCATTGGCTTTTATGCTTTACCTTTAATATATTTAGGGTACGTTTACATTCAAGTTAACTAATTGTTAAATATAATACAAGAGTAATTCGTGAAGGTATGTATTTGAATTCTATCCAATGCATTGTTACGTGAGATCATTTAGGGGACATCTTGTGTGTACAACACAATTGGTTTTGTTACCTAATACACTTCAATAACAGATCTCAGATTACATATATCACTAATGAATACGTATACTCGTGAATTGTTGAAGCAAAAACCTGAAGATTTGGATCAGAAAATCAAAGTTTACAATCAATTTGCATCGGACAGCAAAATACTTCACCTGTGGGAGTTATTTCATGTAAAAAGATTATATATAGGACAGAGGATGCTATGCTGAGTGACTTTACATTTCAATTCGGTATTCTCTGATGTAGGTTAATGTAGTTGCATCGGTATTTTTTCAAACTTATTACATTAAAAAATAAATTTAAAAAAATTAATAAAATAATTTATATTTTTATTGCCATAGAGGGAATATGATCGGCAGTAACTTTGATTTGGACTCGACCTTTAAAAAATTCTGTACACCGTATATATATATATATATATATATATATATATATAGTATATATATATATATATATATATATATATATATATATATATATATATATATATATATATATATATATATATATATATATATATATATATATATATATATATATTATATATATATATATAAAGAAAAACATCCTAAGCACACGAGATCTTTACAAGAACAATACCCATTGAAATTAAAAAGAAATGAAGCTTTTAGCTTTTGAGAGCCATCCTAAGATTTCTAATAAAACTTTAAAAGAGTTTTAAAACCTTGAATTCTGCTAAATAAGAATAAAAACTCAAAAACTTTGGTAGAAAATAAAAGTTAAATAGCTCTGAACAAGAACAAAATAATACAAGATCCCCAAAAGATAAAACTAACCTCACAGACCTTTCAACATTTTTTGCCTTCCTTTATTTTGTATTTTCTTTGAAAACTTTAATTCATTTTTTTCAAAAGTATATATATACTATATATATATATATATATATATATATATATATATATATATATATATATATATATATATATATATATATATATATATATATATATATATATATATATATATATATATATATATATATATATATATATATATATATGTGTGTGTGTGTGCGTGCGTGCGTGCGTGCGTATTAGCGCACGGCCAATGTGACTTTGATGGTTAAAAATGATTTGTGGTTAATAAGTTTGAAAATGGCTACGCTCTTCGACTTTTCCAAAGATGAAGCTTCAGAGAAAGATAATGACATGCGTATGTTCAATTTAAAGATGGGTGACCAACTTCTAATAATCAAATTTTTTTTTTCATTGTTATTATTATTTTTTTTTTTGACCAACTTTTTCTCGAACAATTTTCATTCATTTTGGATTTCAAAGTATTGTTTTCGTATTCTGATAACTAATTTAAGTAAAGGTCAAAGTCGAAACAAGTCTTATTTATACCGACCAAAGAAGAATGAGTTTTATATTTTGAAAAGAGATGAGACTCTCTTTTGTACAGTTGAGTTATTCGTAGGTCACCTTCAGGAAAGCACACTGAAAATGGGAATTACTATGCAGGTCTTTTAGACAATTTAATGCCAGTTATAGTAGAAAAAACAGTCTGTGCTGTAAAAAAAATTTCAGAACAGGAATGCGATTTCTCGAAAAAGGAAGAACAGATAAGGTCGTTGTTCAAATTTGAAAAAATATTAATATTTAAATTGTTGTACTATTCAAATTTGACAAACAAGTGTTACATAAAAATAAAACTATTTTTTTAAGTTAGAAAATTCAGATTCATACCCTAGCTTACCTCATCTGTGATCGCCTATTTCGAAAGACTGAAGAAAATCGAGTGAATCTCTTTCCGTGAATATTTATAGATTAGATGTTTTTTATAAAAAAAATCCTATACAGCTGTGAGCGTTCAAATATAATCTTTGATTAGTTTTAAAATACTACTTAATTAACAGTTAGACCTGCCGATTCTAACTAATCCCCGATAATATTAGTGTTTAATACGAGTTTATATATATATATATATATATATATATATATATATATATATATATATATATATATATATATATATATATATATATATATATATATATATATATATATGGACTAGTTAATTAGGTAATTAACTCCAAGCAATTAATATCTTCTTATTTTTATTAAGATGGCAGATGCAAAGTGAAATGATAAATGAAAGGCAATTTATCAAATATAATTAAGCAAAATAATTGTTGTAATCCAAATAAAGCAAAATATATTTTATCACACAGGATTGAGCACTTTTTTGATCTTCAATGTTATTAGTTTGATTAATAGATCGGATATTAATTATTATAATTTCGTTCAGCTTGCCTTGAGATTTATGGAGCGTGAGCTCCTACTCAAGACTATATCAGACGCTAAACTGATTTCTTCTACTTCCCGCTCTTTGAAAGCATCTTACTTCAGGAGAGGGTCTTGCTTCCCATTGGTCGGTTTAACTTAGTACCGTTTACACCATCATTATAACCACTATCGTAATTGTTATCTTATTTCAATGCCTTGACTAAAATTAACTAATAAGTAGCCTCGCCAAGGGTTATAACAAAGCTTTAGTTTCATAATGAATAATCTACAAAACAGCACCCAATCATAATTAAGCAAGAGAATGCCGATTAATACTGATTCTGTTTGGCAAAAGGGGGGTTGAGGAGTTGAGTCGGTTATATATATATTATAATATTCATATATATATATATAATATATAATTATATAATTTCAGAGGTGGGCGCGCAAATTTTAAAATTTAAGCGCAAATCAAAACTTTTCCGCAAAATGCAAAAGGCACATTTTTCAAAATTTAGTCCGCATGGCCAAAAGCGCACTGTCCGCAAATAAAAAAAATTTTAAAGCGCATGGACAAAAAAAAAAAAAATAAAATTTTTTTTTTTTTTTTTTTTTTTTTTTTTTTATTTTTAAATTTTAATATGCAAAATATAACAAAAAATGAGAAAGAATTATTATTATTTATTCAGCCATCTATGATCTCTTCCTCCTCGTAGCTCTCCTCTTGCATTCTGAAAAGGGTCATATTCCCTTTCATGAAAATAAATTTTTCAAAATTGCTGGATGACATTGGTCTTAGAATTCAGAGCCTTGACTAAACAACTCTCCAGGCAGCTGACTGGGTAATGGGGTATTATCCTTCATAAACAAGTCCACCCAGAGCTCTTGGTATTCACATGGAAAAGGTTCCTAGTGAGAGGGGTATTGGTGAACATTTACTGCATCTCAGCTATCCAAGGTTTGCCGCAACTTCTCCAGAGGTGTCTGCTGGATATATGGGGCCTTCAGTTTCTGAAAAATTTAGAAATGGTATCAAGAACTCAAATCTTTTTAAGTTTCATTTGAACATTATGTCAGTGTATTATATATATATATTATAATATATATATATATTATATATATATATATATAATATATATATAATATATATATATATATATATATATCATCATCCCGTCCCAACCCCGGTAGGCTGGCGCCTGACGGGTGCTACTCCTCCAAAATCTTCTCCCGCATTTCTGTCCTCAAACATTCGGTTGTCTTCCACCTCTTCCAGTGTCTTGTTCCTTCGTTGTATGGCTTCTTCTTCGCCTCCATCCATCTCTTCCTTGGTCTTCCCCGGTCTCCTTCCTTCTGGTTCATTCCAGCATTTCTCTCAGTCTCTCTCCCTCCTCCATTCTCTTCACGTGACCAAACCATCTCAGCTG
>SEYY01022752.1:90000-97500 GCA_009176605.1 Armadillidium nasatum | reverse complement strand
CAGAAGACGAAATACCCGCCCCTCCACTTCCGCCTACATCTAACTGGCACAATGTAGATGGATCTCATCGGCAAAACTTCCAATTCAGTGAAGCCGGCGCAACGCCAGGAATAAATGCATTTGCGAATCGAGATTTCAAGCCAATAGATGTTTATAATCTGATGATTACAGAGGATATATACAATATAATTGTCACTGAAACAAATGCCAATTAAATCCTAAATACCATTATAGTCGGCCGACAATCACGCTTGAAGGATTGGAAAGAGACATCGGTTGAAGAAATGAAAAAGTTTTTGGCACTCATAATGTATATGGGAGTAATTTGATACCCATCAATATCGACGTACTGGAGCAAAAAGAAATTTTACAAAAATTCTTTTGTTCGTGGTGAAATGTCACGAAACCGCTTCCAATTACTTCTAAGATGTATACATTTTGTTGATAATGCTCTTTGTCCAAATGATAGACTCGCAAAAATAAGAAATTTGCTAGAGAAATTGGAAAAAAATTATGTCGAGTCCTGAACCCCTGGAGAAGTGTTAGCCGTTGATGAATCTATGCTGCCATGGCGTGGACGCCTGGTGTTTAGACAGTACAATCCTGGAAAGTCTCACAAATATGGCATAAAGGTCTACAAATTATGTGACACAAAAGGCTATACATACACAAGCTCAATTTATTCATGAAAATCTGGGGATGGGGAAAGAGAGAGACTCAAAACAAAGAACTTAGCCACAGTACAAAAGTTGTTCTAGATCTTTCAGATAAATATTTGAATAAAGGACGGACTATTGCCACTGATAATTTTTATACATCAGTTTCTCTAGCAGAAGAGTTACTTGATAAAAGAACTCATCTTATCGGAACGTTGAGGAAAAATCGAAAAGGAAACCCAAAAGAAATTACACAAAAAAAGATACAAAAAGGAGAAATTATAGGAAAAGAAAATAATAAAGGAATTGTAATTGCAAAATGGAAGGACAAAAGAGAGGAAGTTGGGGGGAAAGTCGGAAACATGGTCAAATTAAAGGCCGACATGACCTGATACACGGCGTTTAAAGGTGCCTAAGTCATAGGTAGTTGGGAAAATAGATGAAGGAAGTGTGTTCCAGACTTTACCAGTAGAGTACATGTAAGATTGAGCATAGAGGTTAAGTCTGGGGTCAGAGAGTTGGACAGAGAAAGGATGAGACTGTGTAGAAAGACGAGTCGCACGAGCCCTTCTCAATGGAGGAGGTATGCGACGAGAGAGTTCAGAAGAGCAGTGTCCATTGTAATAGCGATAGTAGAGAGAGAGTGACGTAACATTTCGACGGGCAGAAAGAGATTGGAGAGAATTAGTGAGAGCAGGAGAATTGATAAGGCGAAAAGCCTAGACTCCACCTTTTCCAGAAGAGCTGTGTGTGTGGAACCACCCCAGATGTGTGACGCATACTCCATACAGGGGCGAACAACACCCCTATACAGAGCAAGCAACTGGGGTGGTGTGAAGAAATATTGAAGGCGCCTCAGAACACCCAACCTCTTAGAAGCTTGTTTAGAAGAGAGGTAATGTGATCTTTCCAAGAAAGATCACGAGAAAAAGAAACACGAAATATTAAGGAGAGATGAAGGTTTGAGTTGCGTGTTTTCGAAGAAGATATCGTAGTTGTGTGAAGATTGTGTCGAGTAGAGAGATGGAGGAATTGAGTTTTTGAGGCATTGAAAACGACCATGTTTTCTTTGCCCCAATTTGAAATGAGAGATAGATCAGAGGTTAGTTGCTCCAAGGCCACCCTCCTTGCCTCTATTAACTGTTGCTGGGAGGGGCGTCTTTCAAAATGAAAAGAGTAATGAAGGGTGGAGTCATCAGCATAGGAGTGGATAGGAGATGAAGTAATAGAGAGAAGGTCATTAATGAAAAGCAGAAAAAGTGTTGGGGATAGGAACAGATCCTTGAGGAACACCACTATTAATAGATTTATAGGATGAACGGTGGCCGTCTACAACAGCGGCTATAGAACGACCGGAAAGGAAATCAGAGAGAAGGTCACAGAGAGAAGGATAGATTCCGAAGAGGGAAGTTTAGAAATCAAAGCTTTGTGCCAGACTCTATCGAAAGCTTTCGATATGTCCAGAGCGACAGCAATAGATTCACCGAAATGATCGAAGAGCAAAGGAACAAGAGTCAGAGAGAAGAGAAAGAAGATCAACGGTAGAGCGCTTCTTACAAAACCATACTGGCGATCAGAGGAAAAATTAGAAGAATTGAGATGTTTCCAAATCTTCCTGTTAAGGATAGATTCGAAAACTTTAGAAAGAACGGAGGTTAAAGAAATAGGACGATAGTTAGAGGGCTGAGAGGGGTCCCCTTCTTCGGCACAGGCTGAATGAGCGCACGTTTCCAGCAAGAAGGGAAGGTTGAAGTAGAAAGACATAGACGAAATAGTTTACCAAGGCAGGGTGCAAGCTCGGAAGCACAAGTTTTGAGAACCACAGGAGGGATACCATCAGGACCGTACGCCTTCTTAGTGTTAAGCTCAGAGAGAGCAGAAAGTGACGTCTTTAGAAGAAATTACAATTTTAGGCATAAATGAGTTGGAGGGGTTGAAGGAGTAGGAACAGCTCCGGAATCGTCTAAGGTTGAATTTAAGGCAAAAGTTTGAGCAAAGAGTTCAGCTTTAGAGGAAGGCAAAACGGCAGTTGTACCGTCAGAAGATACTAGAGGAGGGAAAGAGGAAGAAGCAAAGTTAGAGTTGACATTTTTTGCAAAATGCCAGAAGGGCAGAGGAAGAGGAGCCAGAAAGATTATTGCATTTGCGACGGAGAAAAGAGTTTTTGGTATCTCGAAGAATAGATTTTGCACGATTCCGGGATGAAATATAAGTTGCATGAGTTTCTGGAGTTTGAAGACGACGGTAATCCCTGAAGGCAGCATCCCTGTGGCGGATAGCACAAGCAGAGTTAAACCAAGGTTTATTAGGTTTAGTGGAAGGGAAAGAATATGGAATGTACGCCTCCATGCCAGAGAGAATCACCTCAGTTATGCGCTTCAGAGGGACCCCCACGGAAACAGTAATCATTCCATGGAAAATCAGAAAAGTACGACCGCAAGTCAGACCAGTTAGTGGCACCGAAATGCCAGAAACGTCTCCTCGCCGAAGGCGGGGGCCGTTCTTGCGGAAGACTTGAAGAGACAGGACAAGATACAGAGATAAGAAGGTGATCGGATGAACCCAGAGGAGGAAAGAGTTTAACAGTATAAGGAAAAGATTAGAAGTTAGAAAAAGGTCTAGAATGTTGGGTTCATCACCAAGACGGTCAGGGATACGGGTAGGGAGTTGCACCAAATGCTCAAGGTTGTTCTGGATAGAAAATTGGAAGGCGAGTTCACCAGCTGGATCTTGAGAACTAGATGAAAGCCATTGGCGGTGGTGAACATTGAAATCACCTAAAATGATGATTTCAGAGAAAGGAGAAGAAGAAAGAATGTGTTCTATTTTGGAGTTAAGATAGTCGAAGAATTTTGGATAGTCTGTAGAGTTAGGAGATAAGTAGACAGAACAATAAATTTAGTTGTAGATTGCAAAAGTTTGCCAGAATTCAGAAGACTCCAAATTAGAGACACGAGAACAGACAACATCGTTGCGCACATATGCGCAACATCAGCCTTTGGCTAAAAATTGAGGATAGAGACAGTAGGAGGAAACAGAGTAGGGTTTGCTGTCAGAGCACTCAGACACCTGAGTTTCATTAAGAACAAGAGATGAGGTCTAGAAGAAGAGAGGTGGTGTTCGACAAAGTGGAGATTAGAAAAAAGACCGCGAATGTTGCAGAAGTTAATGAAAAACAAGACCGTGCACCAGGGCAAGCCGGTAGAGGTCTTGGTGGCGCCAAACCCCATCACGGAGGCCACCAACTCCCAAGTGGTGAGGGGGAAGGAGTAGATGAGGGCTATATTTGGAATCCGCCCCTCTTGGATTCTCCGGGCAGATTTATGTTTTGCCATTTTTGATTAATTTTAATAGGTAATGTAAGTGTAAGCGTTTGTAAATATATATATATACATATATATATATAATATATATATATATATATATATATATATATATATATATATATATATATATATATATATAATATATATATATATATATATATATATATATATATAATATAAATATATATATATATAATAATATATATATATTATATATATATATATATATATATTTATATATATATATATATATATATATATATATATATATATATATATATATATATATATATATATATATATATATATATATATATATATATATATATATATATATATATATATATATATAGCACTTTTTTTTATTTTATCAATAAAAAATGAAAACCACTCTATTTTACTTTTTCCTTCCGTCAAAAAAAAAAAAATAAATAAATTGTTGGAATGGAAATCATTACCCTGACGCCAAGATCTTCATTTTATACAAATGTATGTAAATATTTGGAGTATATACGTAAAATTCAAACTGTTACACTATCCAAATGAGTCATAAAAAAAAATATTGTAATGTTTTTCGCCACGCCCCCCCCCCCCCCGAAAATAGAAAAATTCTATTACTAATGTGAAAAACAACCCTTCAGAGGTGCCGTGCTTATATTGATTTATATATATATAACACTTTTTTTATTTTATCAATAAAAATGAATAACACTCTATTTTACTTTTTTTTTTTTCGTAAAAAAATTATAATATATATATATATATATATATATATATATTATATATATATATATATATATATATATATATATATATTTATATAGTATATATATATATATATTATATATATATATATATATATATATATATATATATATATATATATATATATATATATATATATATATATATATATATATATATATATATATATATATATATGTATATTTTTTTTTATTTTATCAATAAAAAATGAAAACCACTCTATTTTACTTTTTCCTTTCGTCAAAAAAAAAAAAAAAAAAAAAAAAAAATTGTTGGAATGGAAATCATTACCCTGACGCCAAGATCTTCATTTTATACAAATGTATGTAAATATTTGGAGTATATACGTAAAATTCAAACTGTTACACTATCCAAATGAGTTATAAAAAAAAAATATTGTAATGTTTTTCGCCACGCCCCCCCCCCCCAAAAAAAAGCAAAAAATCTATTACCAATGTGAAAAACAACCCTTCCTGAGGTGCCGTGCTTATATTGATTTATATACATAACACTTTTTTTATTTTATCAATAAAAATGAATAACACTCTATTTTACTTTTTTTTTTTTCCGAAAAAAAAAAAAAAAAAAAAAAATTGAAAAAAAACAGTGTCCTGACGCTCAGATCTTCATTTTATACGAAAATATTTAGAGTATCTATGTAAAATTCAAACTATTACACTATCCTAATGAGTCATAAACAAAAAATATTGTAAATCTTTGTCGCTACGCCCCCTCCCCCCAAAAAAAAAGCAAAACTTCTATTACCAATGTGAAAAACAACCTCTTCCTGAAGGTGCCGTGCTTATATTGAAAGAACTCGCCATCTACGCGCCAGTTTATTATATGGCCTTAAAATAAGTGTTAATAAAAATATAATAACGAGATTACTAGATTGAGAATTACAGAATATGTTTATCGCTCAAAATAAAGAAGAAAGTGAAAAATGAATAACATTGTCGGCAAAGGATTTTAAGCGGGAAATTTTAATGAATAACATTTTTATTTAATATTTTATTAATTTGAATATATATTTTATTAATAAATATTAGTTATGATATTTTCAAGTTTCGTGTATTTCACTAAAATAAATATTTTTACGATTATTAACAATTATTCTTTATTTATAGCAATTCTTTTGTATAGTAATTTAATTCTTTGTAATAAAAGAAAGATAAGATTATGTATTTTTAGATAAAATAATTAAAAGTGAAAAATCACCTGCTTGTTTCTTAAACCTTCTGAATATGGAGATAATTTTCAGAAGATATAGAAAAAAAATAGTTGGGTATTCACTTTAGCCAGAAGGAAGCAGTAGCAGAAGTCCCTAGAAGAGCCATTTCCACCTCCAAGAGCTGCGCATAGGTAGCTTGACATTCTTTTGTCCTCGGCTATCTTAACACAGTAAGAGGTTCAGAAAAGATCATCCGGGGATCAAGAAGAAGAAATAAACTGCTCCCTCTGCCCTTCCCAAGAAGAGGAATTACTCAACCGAGGCAGTTGACTGCAAAAAGGTTCGACTTCGAACTGGATACCTATCTACAAGTTCGGCTTATAAGCCGAACTACTGACACAGCGATTCATTCAAAAGTTCGGCCTACCAGCTGGACTACCTACAACAACGGTACTTTATGGGAGTCTCATTATATATATATATATATATATATATATAATATATATAATATATATATATATATATATATATATATATATATATATATATATATATATATATATATATATATATATATATATATGGTGAATGTTTCACACATCTGAGGTGGTCCCACTCATACAACTCTCCTTGAGAAGGTAGAGTCTGGTGCTTTTCGTCTTATCAACTCTCTTGTTCTTACTAAGTCTCTCCAATCTCTTTCTGCCCGTCGAATTGTTACGTCACTCTCTATACTGTCACTATTACACAGAACACACTTCCGAACTCTCTCGTCGCATACTTCCTCCATTGAGAAGAGCTCGTGCGACACGCTTTTCTATAGTCTCATCCTTTCTCTGTCCAACTCTCAGACCCCAGACTTAACCGCTATGCTTATTCTTACATGTACTCTACTGGTAAAGTCTGGAACACACTTCCTTTATCTGTTTTACCAATTTCCTCTGACTTGCATACTTTTAAACGCCGTGTATCCGAACATGTTGGCCTCCATCGACCAGGATAGTTTTTTTCCAACACAGGTTAAATTTGGTAGTCCTCCAGCCTTCGCCCACCGGAGGATATATATATATATATATATATATATATATATATATATATATATATATATATATATATATATATATATATATATATATATATATATATATATATATATATATATATATATATATATTATAATTTTATGGGAACAATTTTTATATATATTAAACATTTAAAAAACACACACATTTTAAAATACTGCTAAAAATTGGAAATAAACTAATTAAAATGCAAAATAATGTATCTCACCTATATATATATATATATATATATATATATATATATATATATATATATATAATATATATATATATATATAATTTATAATATATTATATATATATAATATATATATGGCCAGACTGCAGTTTAAAACATACTTACATACCTCAAAAACTACAGAACGTAAGTAAAAAAGGTTTATATTTTTGGAATCCTTGTTGAATTTTAGGTATGAAACATTGGGAAATAAAAAATAAATTCTTATAAAGTTTATATGAGTAAAGTTTACTTATTTTTACCTGTCGCGAGAATCGTACGCC
>SEYY01022752.1:70000-85000 GCA_009176605.1 Armadillidium nasatum | reverse complement strand
AATTTTACAGTACATCCTATACTACTAAATTCAATAATAATGATAATATTGTGACTGTCCAGATATCTGGAAAAGAGGCTTGCTGGGGGAAAACACTGCGGTTTCCTTTGAGCCCCAATGTTTAATACATATGTAATATTTTAATTCATTTAAAAAATATAATAAGTCAATAAATTACTACTTGAGTAACAAAACTCTAATAATATTAATGAGAGAGTTTATCATGCTAGTAATAACAGAAACTTTGATTGATATCATTTACAACAATAATACTAATAAAAATAATAATAATAATAACTTTAATAACAATATTAATAATGATGATGATGATAATTAATACTACTATCATTATACGGAGTGTCAAATAAATTACTGTCAAATTTAATAATGCATAACACGAATGTAAGAAGAATGAATTTGCGCAAAAAACGCTCACATACACTAAGTAAAACAAAGTACACACCAACCAAATCTCGTAGACCTATATCATACAATGGCATTGAAAAATGGAATGACCTTCCAAAAAACATTCAAGAATTAGCAACACTTTCCATATTTTGTAAACATGTCAAAAGTCACTTGCTATCAAAATACGAAAATAACTGACCTAACCACTTCGCTCCTCATTAACTCAAAATCACAGATAGATCCGCACTAACTCAAAATAACAGATTTTGTTATCACTATTATAGTAATAATTTTTAGTATTATTACGGTTCATATAAATATCATTATTATTTTCGAAATTAATATTAATATTGAATTTATTATTATTATTATTAATATTTATCATTATTACTATTATTATATTACTATTATTTATTATTATTGCTATTTTATTATTATTATTATTATTATATTTTTTTTTTTTTTTTTTTTTTTTTTTTTTTTTTTTTTTTTTTTTTTTTTTTTTTTTTTTTTTTTTTTTTTTTTTTTTTATTTTTAGTTATAATTAATTATAATTTAAATTATTAAAAATTTACAATATTCAAAATTTGGAATATTATATTATTTATGATATTATGTACAATTTTAATGGGCTCAAAGTAGGGGTGCACCGATAAGCCAAGTAGCCGATTACCGATTAATCGGCCATTCATCAATGACTCCTAATAAGTAATGAGTTATTATTAATTAATTAATAAATTATTACTTATTATTAATTTAAATTAATACTGAGAAAAAGCAGTTATCAACATTATTATTTATTACTAATAAATATGCATGTTTTCATTATTATTGTAAATCATTTTTATTGCTTACTTTTCATATATATTAAAAAATAAAAATTTAAAATTTTAAAGATAACTCTAGATTCTAGAATCTCGATTATAGAATATAAATAATTAAATATTAATTACACTTTATAAACGAAAGCAGTATGTCAACCAGTTATTGTTGGAAGTATTTTGATGTTCATCCTAAGGATAACAGTAAATGTATTTTTAAATTATGTAAAGCCACCATATCAAGAGGTGGCAAATCTGCAAAAAGTTATACAACGACAAATATGTTGAACCACATTAAGAAAATTCATTCAGATGAAGCAAAAGCTGAAACGGATAAGCTGAAAAGGCAATATGATTGGTCACAGCCAAGTACTTCAGAAGCAAGGTGCAGCAACTATGAGCCTCCAAAAAAAGTTCAACCAACTATACAATCAGTTTTAGAAAAAGAGTAAAATTTGGAATATTAACGATCACAAGTCCCAAGAAATACATTATTTGATAGGAGAAATGATAGCTGTTGATATTCAACCATATTCTTTAACATCTGACATTGGATTCCAAAGGCTTATTGCAAAACTCTGTCCTAATTACAGAATTCCATCAAGAAAATATTTCACAGACAAAATAATCCTGGATATATTTATGAAAGTAAAAGCAAAAATTCAGACATCGCTCGATGAAATTAGCAGTCTTTCTTTGACCACAGACATTTGGACAGCTTCAACAAATAATGCTCCATTTCTGAGTGTGACAGGCCATTGGCTTTCAGATGAGTTTGAACAATGTAGAGCTGTGCTTAGAGTTGTTCCTTTCCCTGGTTCACATACAGCTGAAATAATAAGTGAACAACTACACATTGTTCTGAATGAGTATAAGATCTCCAACAAAATTTTTCTTGTACTACGAGATTCCGCCGCAAATATGGTTGGTGGTATGAGGGAGTGTGGTGTACAGTCACTATCATGTTTCATACACACATTGCAACTTTCAGTAAATGAATCAATATTTTCGCAAAAGGCTGTGAGCAATATAATTGCAATTAGCAGAAAAATAGTCTCACACTTTAATCATTCTCCATTAGCGATTAGCAAATTAACCGAAATCCAGGAGCAGCTTAAATTAGACAAACAAACTGATTTCAAGATGTGTCTACTCGTTGGAATTCAACATATTATATGCTGAAAAGAAATTTAGAACAGCGAAAAGCTTTTATAATGTATGCTGTTGACAATAACATTCCAACTTTATCAAGTTACCAATGGACAATTGTTGAAAAAGTTGTCCAGTTATTAAGTCCATTTGAAGACATCAGCAAAGAATCAAGTAACAGAACATCAACTATATCAATGATAATCCCTACAATATTAGCTCTCAGATTATTTCTATTAAAAACTACCAAACCTACTGGTGAATTTAGTGGAATTATTTCAACTGTTGAAGAATTCAGTGCATCAACTGAAAAAAGATTTGCATCATACTTAAATGCAAAATTTCTGTGCTTGGCTACTTTTCTCGATCCCAGATTTAAATTGAAATTTCAAAAGGATGACATTAAAGAAGACACTATTAAGAAATGGGTTATAGATATTGTAGAACATCAAGCTGAGATAAATTCTATTGATAGTCAAACAGGAGACAGCTCTTCTAATGATGATCAAGATAATGAAACTTATGAAAGTGTACCTAAAACTGTTTCCCTTTCAAAACTGTTAGATGATTTTGAGTCAAATAAGCCTATGAAAATAAATTCAGACTTAGACGTTGCAAGTACAACAGATGTGCAACCCAAACTCAAGAAGGAGTAAATCTGTTACTCGTAGATGCGCAAAGGAACTGGATCAATATTTAACTCTACCAACACTTCAAAGAAGCGAAGACCCATTTCTTTGGTGGAAAAAGACACGGGAGACTTTACCAATATTGAGCAATTTGGCTTCAAAATATTTAAGCACACCACCATCATCTGTTGAGAGTGAAAGACTCTTTAGTACAGGTGGTAATATCTATGAACCTACAAGGAATAGGCTGTGTCCTGAAAATGGGGAAACTCTTTGTTTCTGCATTATAACTTAAGAGTATTGAACTTTAAATACTGATGAGCTTGTGAGCTGAGATAGAAGACAACATAATTTGAAGAGGCAACAGTATAAACAGAAAACAAGGAAAACTGCCAAAATTTAGTAGTATTTTTATGCAATTTGTATGTATGTATTTTTAGTATTTGTATTAACAATGAGTCAATTATAATATGTTAATGTTTCATAATTTATGAATGATTTCTTAATAAAGTAAAAAAAAAAAGGCAAAAGCCATAATAGCAGCCAGGCACAAAATGACTAACAATTTTGAAAATTATATTGGTATTGTTATTTGTTACTGTGTCGAAGCTATCTGATGATTAACTTGGCAGTTATGAAATGGTCTTGTAAAGGTTGGTTTGTTCTGGTAAAGGATTTAAGCAATCGGCCGATCAATCGTGTGAATGGCCGATTACCGATTAATCGGTAATATGGCCGATTACCGATTATCTACCGATTAATCGGTGCATCCTTAGCTCAAAGGACGAATTCGTCTCCCCAGAAGACCATTTCAGTTTAGTATCAAAACAAATAAAGTACACGATATTTGTCTATGTAAATTTGTAACTGAAAAAATAAATAAAGATTAAAGACTGAAGAAAGATTATTACTCTGGTAATGAATATTTATAATTATGGTAATAATAATTATATAAGGAATGAAAATACTTAAATAAGAATAATAGTAATAATAATAGACATAGTAAAATACTACTTCATCAAACCACTGAGATTACTGATAATAATAAAAATTTTCAACGACTATTACGATATTTATCATTTAAATGATAATAATATAGTAAAATAATAATAATAATGATAATAATAATAGTGACAAAACTACTGGAGGAAAAGCTCCTCGGTGACGAAGGCTGCTCGCAAGTCTGCGTCAGCGACTGGTGGAGTGAAGAAGCCTCATATGTATCGTTCCGGTACCGTGGCTCTTTGTGAAATCAGTCATTATCAGAAGAGTACCGAAATGTTGATCCGCAAATTGCCTTTTCAACGTTGGGTTCGAGAAATTGCAAAGGATTTCAAGACTGTTCTTAGGTTCCAGTCTTCAGCTGGAATGGTGCTTCAGGAGCCTTCCAGGGCCTACCTCGTAGGTCTCTTTGAAGATACCAACCTGTGCGCCATTCACGCCAAAGAAGTTGCCATTATAACAAAGGACATTCAGTTGGTCTGAAGAATTCATCCTGTGGGAGAGCTTAATTGCAAAACAACAACACAACAAAAAAAAAGTCATAATAATAATATACTAGTAATAATAACAATATACTAATAATACTAATACTACTACTACTAATAATAATAACAATAATAATGATAATAATAATAATAATAATAATAATAATAATAATAATAATAATAATAATAATAATAATAAAGAAAGCGTATTATATAACAAATGAATAAAACTTTCTTTGAAAAGTTTCTCTTATAAAAGTTTACAGAAATAATTTTAATTTTAAAAGTTTTAAAACGCAATATTAGTGTTGAAAACTTTAGTGTTTCGAAGTTATTATTATGAAACTCCGCAAAATGCTTCGATAAATAATATCGCTTCATAACCCACATAGACGTACAGTAACTACTACTTATATATATATATATATATATATATATATATATATATATATATATATATATATATATATATATATATATATATATATATATATATATATATATATATATATATATATATGTGTGTGTGTGTAACGGAGTTGGCACAACTGGCCTCCCACCTCTGTGGCAAATAAAGAATCTGTAATGATTTCGGCATCCTCTTTCATTGGCATAATACGTATTGTTTTATATGTGACATGCTTTTATGCAAATTGTATCTATTGCTTTAATAATCCTTAATGGGGATAGTAGCTTAATGTTACTACATATTAATTAATTGAGGTTATTGAAAGTAATAGGTTAATTGTAATAATAATTTCGTATGAGAATAGCATTTTAAAATAGCCAATGATAAAGAAGAATGCCTTTATGATCGTCAGCAGACGCCAACGGCCCAAATAATCTACGTTTGAAAAAAGTAGTTGCGCAGAGAGAAGACAGTTCGTCATTTGACACAGCTGCCTCAGGACCATCTTGGGGTAACGAGTTGAACGATATAATCAACATTTTAAATACCATTTAATAGTTATTATTTTTAAAAAATTGAAAGAAAACTAAAAGGGTACAGAGAGTTACTGTTGCTTTGTATTGATTAACAAATATAAACGAAAGATCATCCTTTTTATTGTTTTGTATTTAGTATTAAGTGAATAAAGAATTAAAAAGAAACACAGCTTTTCGTAACGTTATCCTTTAAAAACCGCGTTCCTTATGAAACAAGTTTGGCGACCCTGACAGAGTGACTTTTTATTGAACACTGTCTCCTTCATTAAAAATAAGAAATTTATTGAGAAAAAAAGATACATTCAACATAAAACAAGTAGTAGTTTAAATATCCTTTGTGATCAGGTGAAAATGTGCAATAATAATAATAATAATGATGATAGTAATGATAATTATAATGGTGATAATAATAGAAATAAAATGATAATAAATAAATATAATAATAATAATGTTGGATAGGGGGAGGGGAAGACCAAAGTGGAGATAGATGGATAGAGTGAGAGATTTTGGGTGGAAGGAATTTGAGTTTAGAAGAGGGTAGTAGACTTGCGGAGGACAGAGTGAGATGGAGGGCGGTGGTGAAAGGGGATGAAAAGTAGGGAAGGGTATGTTTGTAAGGGAATTGTGGCGGGCACCACCCTACGAAAGTGGGAAAGTTGATAGTGATAGTATATATATATATATATATATATATATATATATATATATATATATATATATATATATATATATATATATATATATATATATATATATATATATATATATATATATATATATATATATATAGGTAAAGGTGGAGATTGTTTCTGAGTTTCGATTGTTAAAAAATATCGAAAATCGAAAATATCGGAGAAGCCTATCGTAAACAAGAGAGTTGCCAGAGTTACTATTACTAGACATACACACAATTATTATTACTTACTTTTCTAGCAGAACCTAATTCGACTTATCATAACCTGAACTACCGAAATTGCCGTAAAAAGAGGCCTAACCTACACAAGAATTTGCCGTAAAAGAGACCTAACGTACACAAGAACGTTTGCACGACATAGTAGCCTAGGGCTAATTATAGGTATAAAAATATCGATTAAAATAAAATATCGATATAAAAAATATCGAAACTCAGAAACAATCTCTACCTAAGCCATATATATATATATATATATATATATATATATATATATATATATATATATATATATATATATATATATATATATATATATATATATATATATATATATATATATATATATATATATTTTATTTTAAAGAACCCTTTCCTCGCTTAAGTATGAAAAATGAAATTTATTTAAAACTACTCAAATAAATAATTAAAAAATTAAAAATGTTAAAAAGTTAAAATGAGTGAGCTTACATTACCATACAATCCTCATATCCTCTTCTGAGCTTCAATGATTAGAGAATAAAATTTGTAAAAATATATGTAGTAAAAAGTACGGTACTTATGAATAAAATTTATCTTGCATAGAAAATCGAGAGACCCTGTCAAATATAAAACGGGTTTTCAATTTTTTTTTAAGGAAAGATTGAATAAAACCTTTTGTTAAGACGTCAAAGTTAAAACCCGAAGGACTTGTTAAAATTTCCCTTAGTAGTAATATATAATATACTAACAAGCGATTGAGATTTTTAGTTAAAGTTAAAAAATGAATGTTGCGTTATCCCAGAATATTATTATATGATTATCGAAAATGCTTTTAAAAATCCAAGCTAAGACAGAGACTTCTCCTTGGATCACTACTGTCATAAGACAGTCCTGTTCTAAATATGTAAATTCGGCCGTATGTTGGGAACAATGTAGGGTTGTTGATTCATCTGACTAAAGGACGGTTTTCCATTGGTCAGCAGTCCAATCTTTGAGTGCTTCATCATTTTTATTTTTTTTATTTTTTTATTTTTTGACATTCAAAAGGTTTCGCGATTGTATATATTATATATATATAATATATATATATATATATATATATATATATATATATATATATATATATATATATATATATATATATATATATATATATATATATATATATATATATATATATATATATATATATAAAACACAGCTTTTGTGCTAGCTGGGTTGCAAGACTGATATTCAGCTGAGGGATACCTTTGCAACTGTTGATTTCTTATTTTTCATTACAATTCTACTCAATGCTCGTATGACTGTCTCCCAATTTTAACTTCCTTCCTTCCACTCTAGTGTTTTTGGGATAAATATTTTCCGGAAGCATAATATGGGCTCATTAGATACATTGTTACTCGAGTTACACCAAATTACACTGCCGTGTTTCTCATAAACTCATCTACTAGGCCGGCACCAATAATTTTTCTCTTTGAAACCCTTTAGGCTCGGACATACTTCCATTGAACCAGCACAGAATGTTGAATACAAAGTAATTGAAGTTTCCTATCGACGTTAATGGTTACTTTTCACGCGTCACACATGAGGACCTTTTACGCCCTCTTCGATTTATGACTATTATTCGTGTCATATTTACGCATTCTTTATTTCTTCTGTTCTCATATTTTTGTCCCACCCCTAAACACACACACACACACATCTACGTACGCACCACCACCGAATTCCAACCTGGTAGGCTGGTGCCTATTAGGTGCTACTCCTCCAGAACGTTCTTAAGTCCTGTGCGAGCAGTAGTAGCTTAGCATCTTGAGCAGCCTCAACTTCACGTAACCGGCTTCCAATTGTTTACTATTGCAGGGTTTCTGTGGAAAGAAATTGTAAGCAGCTGCTGGGTGAAATTGTAAACATGAACAGCCCTGGCAGTTGAAAAAAAGCCCTCTTCTAAGGGGTAAAGATCTGAATGCGCGCTATTAAAACCCAACCTCTCCAGAGTAGATTTTACGTCGTAGGTCTAAATCTTGTGATGCTGATTTATAGGTTTAATTTTAATTAAAAGAATAGATTTAGACTGCTATGAAACTTCAACACATTTTAAATTTAATAACTTTTAATATTTGTCATCTCAAAATCTGAATTTGTTTTTAATGCAAAAGTATTATTTATTTTTAGATTTTTTTTTACTGTTTTAAAATCTACTTTTCTTCACAAACTTCTCTAAAGCAAATTTTCTCTTTCTTCAATTTTGATGGTTACAAATTCACTTGATTTTTATGTTTCTTCTCTTATCATTTTCCTCTTCTGGTTTCTTTTCTTTCTTGCTGGTTTCACTGTCACTTGTTCGAACGGCATTCAGATCAATATATATATATATATATATATATATATATATATATATATATATATATATATATATATATATATATATATATATATATATATATATATATATATATATATATATATATATATTAGAGGTGGACCAGATAGTAATTTTTTACTATCCGCGGATGCAGTTGCGTATATCCGCAGATGCGGATGTGGATAGTTTAATTTTTTAAGAGTTTTTGCCATAGATTCTTGGAATTTTAAATATAATATCCGGAATCTATGTTACCAGGGTGTAGGACGGGGACCCAACTCTTGAACACCCCACCAACCTCTTTCCCCAACCTCCACCCATTTGGAAAAAGGTTATATATATATATATATATATATATATATATATATATATATATATATATATATATATATATATATATATATATATATATATATATATATATATTATATATATATATATACAGCAATTCAGTAACCTTCACACTTCACAGTTTCACATATTCCATTTGAAGTTAATAATTGGTAAGTTATTTTTTAGAAATAAAAGCTTTTGGGCTCTTTCAGGTGAAAGTTTGGTTCTCTTTTCGTCGTAAATGAGGCCTGATCCATTGAAAAGACGCTCACTAGCAACACAAGTTGAAGGACATGCTAAATAAGTCCTTGCCAGCTCAGCAAGAAAAGGGAAACTTTTGAAATTATCTCTCCACCAAACCAGTTGGTCTTTATCTGCCTCCAAACGTGGGAGTTTCAGATAATTTTCAATAATTGATATTGTATCCTTTGACACTTCTGACTGTGATTCTTCATCGCTGCTGGAAGCTAGAAGATCTTTCATTGATTTAGCAATGCTTAAGCTAACAGATTTTGTTTCTTTTGTATCTGAGAGCTTTTGCTTTTTCTTGAAAGGCGTTATTTTAGCTGTTTCTATCATCTCATCGCATAAGCATCCTAATTTGATTTTAACATTCTGAGAAACAAGTGGTTTAAAAAATTTTGTTTTGTACCTAGGATCTAAAAAGGTTGCAATTGTATAAGCATCATCATTTTCCAAGGTTTTCAAATCTGTCGTTCATCTCCTTCATTAATGTTTCAGTCATCCTTGAAACTCCCTTAGACTTAATAACATTTATTAACACAACTTTCAATGTTGAAACAAGTGGTATCACATCTGACAAACATGATTCAGCTGAACTTATAGCCTTTGTCAATTCTTCAAATAATATAGTAATTTTTTACTATCCGCGGATGTGGATGCGGTTGCGGATATCCAATTGCGGATATCCGCGGATGCGGATATTGGAAAAATGATGCGAATATCCGCAGTTGCGGATGCGGATATCCGGTCCACCTCTAATATATATATATATATATATATATATATATATATATATATATATATATATATATATATATATATATATATATATATATATATATATATATATATATATATATATATATATATATATATATATATATATATATATATATATATGGTATGTATTTTAGAGAGAGAGAGAAGAAGCATTAATATGGATGTCGATTACATTATATCATTGCAATTAGATTACAAAATTAGAATCCTCATTTCAATAGCGAAAATTTTGTTGAAAAAAATTTTTTTTTCTTTAAATTCGGAAATATAAACGCGCAAATTCCACGCTCGAAAATAGCTGCTAATCAAAAACAAATATTGCAATTTCAAATGCAATTTTTAAAATGTCAGTAAAAAAAAATTCTTAATAGAATAAAATTCGTTTTATGTAACGTTCTCTCTCTCTCTCTTAAGGAAAGGAACATTATCGCTCTTAGAGCCTGAGTGGATCTTGTGGTCTTGGGAAAAGGTTTTAATTCAATTCTCTCATCTTCTAAAAACCTTCGAACACTCTTCATATTTTGGTCACATTTTCAAATACTTTATATATATATATATATATATATATATATATATATATATATATATATAATATATATATATATATATATATATATATATATATATATATATATATATATATATATATATATATATATATATATATATATATATATATATATATATATACTCGACACAATCTTCCAAACAATTATAATGTCTTCTTCGAAAACACACAACTTAAACCTTCATCTATTCTTAATATTCTTGCCGTATCCTTTATTCGTGATCTTTCTTGGAAAGATCACATTACTTCTCTTTCTAAACACGCATCTTAAGAGGTTGGGTGTTCAAAGGCGCCTCCAGAATTACTTCACGCCACCCCAGTTGTTTGCTCTGTATAGGGGTGTTGTTCATCCCTGTATGGAGTATGCTTCAAACATCTGGGGTGGTTCCACTCATACAGCTAGCTCTCCTTGAGAAGGTGGAGTCTAGGGCTTTTCGTCTCATCAACTCTCCTGCTCTTACTAACTCTCCAATCTCTTTCTACCCGCTGAATTGTTGCGTCACTCTCTCTTTACTATCGCTATTACAATGGACACTGCTCTTCTGAACTCTCTCGTTGCATACCTCCTCCATTGAGAAGAGCTCGTGCGACACGCCTTTCTTTACAGTCTCATCCTTTCTCTGTCCAACTCTCTTACCCCAGACTTAATCGATATGCTTAATCTTACAAATACTCTACTGGTAAAGTCTGGAACACACTCCTTTTATCTGTTTCAAACGTCGTGTATCTGGACATGTCAGCCACCATCGACCAGGATAGATTTTTCCCAACTCCGGTGGAATTTGGTAGGCCTTCGGCCTTTGCCCACCGGAGGATATATATATATATATATATATATATATATATATATATATATATATATATATATATATATATATATATATATATATATATATATATATATATATATATATATATATAATATATATATATATATATATATATATAATTAATGTCTGGTAACACTCTCGCAGACTAAACTTTCATTTAACAAACTTTAAAACTATTATATATATATTATATATATATATATATATATATATATATATATATATATATATATATATATATATATATATATATATATATATATATATATATATATATATATATATATATATATATATTTGAGTAGTGTAGTTTGTCGCCTGTAGGCAAACAAATATTGTCGCTTTTCCCCCTTAACCTTGTCACAAACAAATAAAAATTGATGTTTTTTTAAGGGAAAAATTGTGGTTCTTTTGAATTTTATACACCCTAATAATAAAAATGTAAAAAAATAATACTTTACTTAAGAATTTATTCAAATATAATGCTAGAAAAAACGTCCTTGCCAAGAACCTCTTGACCTAATTCTTGATTAATTAATTCTGAATTTGTGAAAGTTATTTTTTAAAAGACTCAAATTTGTTGTATTTTCAAACATTCATAATAGCTTCATTGGTAATTTGAAAACTAGGGTAACTGCCCAATTGACCCATACCCTAAATACGGCCTATATATATATATATATATATATATATATATATATATATATATATATATATATATATATATATATATATATATATATATATATATATATATATATATATATATATATATATATATATATATAGGCTTAAGTTAAGAAGTTGTCTGACCTTGTATATCGATATTTTGAAATTTTCCTCTATCGGTTAAACCTGTATAACACAACAACTTCGGTAGTTTAGGTTATAAGTCGAACTAAGTACGCTAGAAAAGTAAATAATAATAATAGTAATAATAATAATATTAATAGGCATAACTGAAAAGAAATCTAAATAATAATAATACAAATGTCAAAAAATTTGCATTGATATATCGATGTTTCCATATATCGATATTTCCATATATCGATATTTCCATATTTCAAAGGTCAGACGTCTTCTTAACCTTCACCATATATATATATATATATATATATATATATATATATATATATATATATATATATATATATATATATATATATATATATATATATATATATATATATATATATATATATATAGCAAATGAATAATTGAAATTATGTGGAAGAAGAAAGGCGGAAATGGAAATTAAATATGTAAATAAAATTCTTTTATTAAATAATTGGTTTGCATGGAACTAATTTTAATTTGTTCCTGAAAGGAAATTCCAAGTCTGGGATTGGACAAATGGTTTCCGCTCGAGGGAAGGTCACATCGCTCCAACATACAGGGAGAAATTCATTTAAAATTGTGGCTCTCTACAAGAGAAGATCGGTTAGATATATATATATATATATATATATATATATATATATATATATATATATATATATATATATATATATATATATATATATATATATATATATATATATAATCAATGAAAGTCATTTGAAAAACTTAATTTAGTAAAGGAACATTAAAGAATAAAATTTCTTTTCTTGTAAAACATTTGCATTACTTTTATGACTCAATAACCAAACTTTTTTTTTTTCTCATAACTTGTTAAGTAAGTTCATATATATATATATATATATATATATATATATATATATATATATATATATATATATATATATATATATATATATATATATATATATATATATATATATATATATATATATATATATATATATATAGTTAAATGAAATCGTATTTAACCCCTCTCAACATTTGAAGCAAATTCAGTCAATTTTTACTTAAACCTTGAATTTAGATAATAAAAATCAAACAAAAATGTCGCTTTATTCGCAGAATTAAAATGCAAATTTTTTATTTATTATTATTATTTTTATTATTATTATTATTATTATTATTATTATTATTATTATTATTACTTTAAGTTCGTTTTCTCAGAGATTTTATTCGATATCGTTGACCAAAATTGTTAGACTTCTTAACAATAGATTTCCTTATTAACTTTTGCCTTGAAAACGATGAGGGTTCCAAAAAATGGTTTTTCATTTACTTCATTAGTATTCCACTGCTGAAATATCTCGCTCACCCAATCAACTTATTATTACTACCTATCTTTCAACTAAATTTTTACCCAATTTCAAGTCCTAAGTTTTACCAATCATCGTTTTCTATTTACTAGAGTACTATATAATATATATATATATATATATATATATATATATATATATATATATATATATATATATATATATATATATATATATATATATATATATATATATATATATATATATTGTTTTGAAAAATAAAAACATTATTATTATTATTAATTATTATTACTTAGTTTATTAAAATAATAAATTTTATATTTTGGTAGGAGTTCTGAGGAAGACTCTTCAGCAAGAGAAGTAAGACAACATTTTCAAATCATTTCGATTTTTATCTTGAACGAATTGTCCCGATGGAAGGTGAGAATTTAAATACTTTTCTTCTTAAAGTCTTGAGACCTTTTAAACGATGTTTTTATTTTATCAAATTTAAAAATAAAAATATTAAAAATATGTATGTCGACTAAAATTAGATACAATATTAAAAATGGCTAATTGAAAAGCTATATATTGTTACTGTTTATATTTTTAATATATATATATATATATATATATATATATATATATATATATATATATATATATATATATATATATATATATATATATATATATATATATATATATATATATATATTATTAAAAATTTTCTTTTCGTTTCTTCAATTTTTGATGGTTTGGAAATTATAAATTTTGATAATTTTACTTCTAAATTGACTTAATTTATAAAACTTTTGCTTTGTAATTTATTTGATATATATTTATTTATTTAAAACTAAAATATATTAAAAATACATGGATTACTTAGACCATTTTCTTGACTTATATTCTTATCGTTTATAATTTTTAAATATGGAGACCACAGTATAAATATATATACTAACGTATATACAGTAGGTCAGATGGATAGGGAAGATTCGTAGACAAAACGGGGATGGGATAAGCCCTTTTGCATCTGAGTTTAAATTCAAACTTCAACGAATATTTTATGATGAAATTCGTCCTAGAAATTTGCCTATATATTAAACATGTAAGTTACCACCTCGTTGATTAAACAAATTTTTAAACAAATTTTATCGTTTTTCCTGTAAAACTTTTATCAAGAAAATAAATAAAGAGAAATATAAAAATATTTGTAATTATCAAAATAAGTTTTTGTTATTTACGAAGCCATTTTAAATTTATTTTAATTTTTTGACGGCAATAATATGGATTCCTGATTGTCCTAAAATTATAACTTTGATCTAAATTACTAAGTAATACTTTTTCTATGATGGAGACACTCGTGACTTTCCCGAAGGTCTTTCATTTAAAAGAACGAAGGAAATAAATAAATAATTTTAATAATAATAATTTTT
>SEYY01022752.1:55000-67500 GCA_009176605.1 Armadillidium nasatum | reverse complement strand
TTCCCCATTTATATTTCACAATTCCAGAGAATTAGCTTTAAAAAAAATCCACAATATATATATATATATATATATATATATATATATATATATATATATATATATATATATATATATATATATATATATATATATATATATATATATATATATATATATATATATATATATATATATATATATATATTTAAATTCATCACATTCTCTTAATGAATTGCTTCCTCTACCTACCTCAAAATATAACGTTAAAAATGAATTCAAACATCTACCAAACAAGTTTTCTTCAAATTTAACAAATTTAAAAACTTTTGCCCGGTATTTTCATACAACGACTTGAAGATCCTTCGTTCTCTCAAAAAGGATAAATCTATAATTATAAGAAAGCCGGATAAAGGGTCGGGAGTTGTTATCATGAATAGAAGTGATTACATTACAAAAATGAAAACTTCTTTCAGACACAACAAAAATTAAAAAATTAAATACAAACGTCTTTAAATACGTTTTAAAACTTGAAGATAAAATAAATCCCTTTCTACGTTCGTTATCTTCAAGGAATATTTTAACGGAAAATTACAAAAACTTCTTTACTTCTGGGTCTGCTCCAGGTGTTCTATACGGCCTTCCTATAATACACAAACCTAATATTCCACTACGACCTATCTTTTCTGCTATTAACTCTCCAAATTACAATCTTGCCAAATTTTTTGTTCCTATCTTAGATCCCCTAACTAAAAACGAATATACCTTGTCAGACACTTTCGACTTTATCAATTGCCTAAATTCTTCTTCTTTTGGCACTTGCTTCATGACAAGCTTTGATATTGAATCTTTATATACAAATCTTCCTATATCTGAAACCATCAACATCATAACTAATGAATTATTTCACAACAATCAAAACATAATGGGAATGGATCTTCCCTCCTTCACCAAACTTTTAAAATTGTCTGTTGAAGATTCTATATTCCTTTTCGATGGATAACTATATAGCCAAATTGATGGTATGTCTATGGGTTCTCCTTTAGGTCCTGCTTTTGCGAATAGCTTTCTTTGCTATTATGAAAAACAATGGATCAGGCAATGCCCCCCTCTATTCAAACCTCTTCTCTATCGCCGCTACATGGATGACTGCTTGTTTCTACAGTATATGTTGAATGAGAGACGCAGCAGCATAAGATTCACCATGGAACAAGAAGTTAATAATTCCATATCCTTTCTTGATGTATATGTTACGCGTATTAACAACATATTTTAAACATCTGCTTATAGAAAACCTACTTCTACCCTTCTCGCTACAAACTATTTCAGCAACATACCTCTTAAGTTTATTATATCAGGTCTAAGATCTAGAATCTATAGAGCATTTAAAATTTGCTCTGACTGGCATTTATTCCATAAAGAAATGGAATTTATTAAAATTCTTTTCCATTTTAATTTATTCCCTAAGTTCCAAGTGGAAAAAAGTATTAACCAGTTTCTCGCTAATATCTTTAGACCTGCTCATCATTTTCCTACTGTTCCTAAACATAAAATATATCTAAAACTTCCGCTTATGGGATCATTTACATCTTAACTTAACAAAAATATTCTTACTGTGCTTGAAACTACATTCCCCAGTGCCAGTTTATTCTCATAAATTCTAACTCTCTCTCAATTCACTCTTTCTTCAGACCCAAGGAATCTATCCCAATGCTTCTCAGATCCTCATTAATTTACTTACTTAAGTGTGCCAGCTGTAATGCGGCGTATGTAGGCCAAACTGGTCTAAAATTAAAAGGGAGGATTGAGCATAGAGGAGTTTCCTTCAGAACTGACCTTCCTCTTCTCCTGAGCACTCTACCATAAGAGACCATGGAGATACCCATCCTTTTTCTTCTTTCGATTTCTCTATACTCCGACATTCATCTTCTCTTCTTAATCGTAGGATTTTGGAGTCTTTATATATAAAAACTCATTCCCCATCCTTAAATGATCAAGCTACTTCTACTGTTCTTTTCACACAATGATGAAGTCCTTTTTCCCAAAATAGTCCAGCCTTTTTAATATTTCTTGGTGTTGCAAAATTTCGACTTTTGTCTTGGTTTTTGTTCATGTTATTTTAATATCAATACTATTCTTATATTTTTATTATTTTATTGCAATTATTATTATTATTTTAGTATTTTATATATAGTTAATGAATTCATATTTGGTTTATATTTTAAAATAGAAAATTTTTAGAAATTAGATTGTGCTGAAGTCGGACCGCGTTAAGTTTTGAAACGTTCTCATTATAATAAATGATATGTGGAAACCATTGGTGTTGGCTTTAACCTTTCTGATTATATATATATATATATATATATATATATATATATATATATATATATATATATATATATATATATATATATATATATATATATATATATATATATATATATATATATTGAAAAAAGAATAGTACCTAATAGTTATGTCACTCCTCCAATACTTCATTCTTCATGCTTAAAAACATTTTATTTAATAAATAAAATTTAAATTTTTATATTAAAGTGGTTCAGTGGTAAAGTAAAAGAAGAAAGCCAGCTGTTAACTAATAATCTCCGGCATCCGCGATAGGCCTGGCCAAGCCAGCGGTATCCGCCGTGGGCCCAAGAAACCCAAGGATCTTCCTCGGAAGATCCTACTGACAGGACGAAAGTCCTACCTTAAAAAAATAAAAAATAAAAAAAAATTTTATTTTTATTTTTTAAGCTTAAAATTTTTAGAATTTTTCAAATGAATGAAATATGTTAAATAAATATATTAAAAATAAAATACCTATTAGCTCCTTCGGTAGCTGTTGGTAAGGCGTTGGATAACAGAGGGAGAACGGTCTCCCGTTATCCAAAGGTCACTGGTTCGAAGGATCATATATATACCTAAGTAGGTAGGTGAATATTGATAATAGTTCTAAAAGTTTATTTTTCGGGTCACTGACTTCAAAGATAGTCCTTGAATCTTTTTATTTAAACTACCATTAATGGCTTTCACCCCTTTAGTAGGACTAACACACTTTTGATCGTTATAATATCTGAAACACTCAAGAAGATCATTCTTTTGGGAACCATGGTTATGCAGGCATGGAATTCTTTCAAACAGTAATTAGTGTTATTGCAGGGCCCAGTTGTTAGTTTTAGAGCTTTTGATCTTTACTTTTCTTTCATGATCTGTCGTCACCTAGATCCATTCATATCATACGCAACTAAACAAGAAATTCAAATTATGTGATTTTATTCATTTATGTAAAAATATGCTGATGTTAAAAAATTTAAAATAAATGTACTGATGTTAAAAAATGTGCTGATTCCTCACCAAAATTAGTTTGGATATCATTCTAATTCTCTATTTATGATTACTTTTTTGAAAAGAGATAGATTAAAAATCGTATTGCTCTTCGATCCTCTTGAGTATATATATATATATATATATATATATATATATATATATATATATATATATATATATATATATATATATATATATATATATATATATATATATATATATATATATATATATATACAATTTTATAACTGCTAATGATGTTATAATTTCGAGGAATCGAACCCGGGCCCCAAAAGATGGAAGTCCGTTGTGTTGACCACTACTACACTGATGGTGCAAAAGGAAATAATCCAGAACTTCTACTGACATTTCTCGCCTAGTGAAAAGTCCCTTCAATATTTCCCCGACCACAACTTGGGCGTAGCGTCAACATGGACCAGGTTCTATCCTGAGTATAAACCGCAGTGCAAATGTTATAATTTTGATAACCACTATGATAAATCAACCGTGGAATCATTATTTACAATTTTATAACTGCTAATGATATGATTTCGAGGAATCGAACCCGGGCCCCAAAAGATGGAAGTCCGTTGTGTTGACCACTACTACACTGATGGTGCAAAAGGAAATAATCCAGAACTTCTACTGACATTTCTCGCCTAGTGAAAAGTCCCTTCAATATTTCCCCGACCACAACTTGGGCGTAGCGTCAACATGGACCAGGTTCTATCCTGAGTATAAACCGCAGTGCAAATGTTATAATTTTGATAACCACTATGATAAACCGTGGAATCATTATTTACAATTTTATAACATTTGCACTGCGGTTTATACTCAGGATAGAACCTGGTCCATGTTGACGCTACGCCCAAGTTGTGGTCGGGGAAATATTGAAGGGACTTTTCACTAGGCGAGAAATGTCAGTAGAAGTTCTGGAATATTTCCTTTTGCACCATCAGTGTAGTAGTGGTCAACACAACGGACTTCCATCTTTTGGGGCCCGGGTTCGATTCCTCGAAATTATAACATCATTAGCAGTTATAAAATTGTAAATAATGATTCCACGGTTTATCATAGTGGTTATCAAAAATTTATATATATATATATATATATATATATATATATATATATATATATATATATATATATATATATATATATATATATATATATATATATATATATATATATGGTACAGTGGTAAGGTGGTAACATATAATAAAAGTAGTTCAGTGTGTTGGGATAGGCCTAGCAAGCCACCAACTCATTACCTTGCTCAAGAAACTCATGTCTTGTTCGAGACAGCTGACAGGTGCTAGCACCTACAAGAGTATGGTGAGAAAGAAAGGTGAGAAAGATGCTAAATTCGTTTTTGAAACTAAATCGAAGTCTCTTAATAGATTCATTTGCTATAAAATAAGGACCGTACCGAATTTTATTATATACACTGGATTTTGAAGTTGACATTATCTTAATAAAATTCTTCCATAATATTTTTAAGACACAAAAAATCTAAATTGCCGCTAATTTTTTCTGATTCTGACTACCTCGATATTGACTTTGCGCTGTTCTTTGCTTGCTTTCTCTTACAGATGAGGGAGACAGGAAACAAGTCTCTGAAACTGTTGCCACTTTCTTTTTGCTTTTAATTAATCCTCCGTTGTTGTTAATTTCTTTTATCTTCAATGTTAATATCTTTTTAGTGCTTTACTTTTTATATTTTTAATTATAGTGGTTTTAAATACTAATATATATATATATATATATATATATATATATATATATATATATATATATATATATATATATATATATATATATATATATATATATATATATATATATATATATATATATATATATATATATATATATCTTAATAAAATTATATATGTATATATATATATATATATATATATATATATATATATATATATATATATGTGTATATATAGTGTTGATTTTATATATATATGTAATATTATCGCCACATCAAGCGAAAGTATTAAAACACCATTCTGTCATGTACAAAGTTCTTTCATACTTTACTGTTTCAGTGTAGCTATGGCACCTCCTCTAACTCATTCTTTAGAAGCTTCCAAAACTTCGTTTTCTCACATCTTCCTTGATTTTCTCAATGGTCTTCTTCTCCCCTTCAGTCAGACATAAATCTAATTGAATATCAACATTCATCCCTGCTACACAAGTGTCCATATCAGATGTTAATTTTTTTTCTTGTTTATTATTTCTATAAATTTCACTCACAGTTTATTTTGTTATTGTCACACTCCTTTAATTCTTTGATATAGTAAGTCCTCAAATCTTCCTTTGAATTCTCATTACGCAAAGTTCCACCTTTCCGTTTGTTCTCTTTAAGTCAGAACATTACAGTAGTGTTGATTTTATAACTGCTATATATAGCAATGTTTTTTACCTTCCTTTAAGTATGTCTGTTCCTCTTAAACGAATAAAGCTCGTCTACATCTTTAGAAACATTTAGTTCATTTTTAATACAATTCGTCATGTCTCCATCTGAATTTACTTTGTTACACAACTACACAAACCAGTGATCGTACGAGATCCCGGATCCCTATCCCGATGTTAAAATTTTAATCCCGAAAGATCGAAATTCCGAAAATACACGGTTCACTGATTACGATAATCTCAATTGGTTTATATCGTAATGATTTTGTAATTCGGCTAAAATATTTCTCGAAATATTCATAAAATTTCAATGAAGGCTCAGACAGAATGAAAAATCAGCGTCAATTTACAAGTTTCTATAGTTGTATTATTTGAAGATTGTTCTGTTCTACACTTCTACTGTTTCAAAATTCCTAATTAATTATTTTTTTCTTATTTTTTACTACTTGGAGTGAATAATGTTGCATCTTTTATATTAATCATATGTTCTTCATTGCTCTTGTGCCAAACCATTGCGAAATTTTTATCATTTATATGTATTTTGTAGCCGCAAGTCAGACCAGTTAGTGGCACCGAAATGCCAAAAACGTCTTCTCGCCGAAGGTGGGGGCCGTTTTCGCGGAAGATTTGAAGAGAAAGGACAAGATACAAAGATAAGGTGATCGGATGAACCCAGAGGAGGAAAGAGTTTAACAGTGTAAGGAAAAGGATGTTGGGTTCATCACCAAGACGATCAGGAATACGGGTAGGGAGATGCACCAACTGCTCAAGGTTGTTCTGGATAGAAAATTGGAAGGCGAGTTCACCAGCTGGATCGTGAGAACTGGATGAAAGCTATTGGCGGTGGTGAACATTGAAATCATCTAATATGAAGATTTCGGAGAAAGGAGAAGAAGAAAGAATGTGTTCTATTTTGGAGTTAAGATGGTCGAAGAATTTTGGATAGTCTGTAGAGTTAGGAGTAGTGATGGCATCCGTATCCGCACAAAAATCAACATCCGCATCCGCACTTTCGGAAATTCAACATCCGCATCCGCATTTCTCCAAAATTCGACATCCGCATCCGCATCCGCAAATTAGAAAATATGACATCCGATCCATCACTATATATATATATATATATATATATATATATATATATATATATATATATATATATATATATATATATATATATATATATATATATATATATATATATATATATATATATATATATATATATATATATATATATATATATATGCGAATTGTAGATCAAGAGTGAGGGTGAAGAGAGAACTATCGGATTGGTTTAGCATAGGAGTGGGATTGAGACAGGGGTTTGTAATATCTCCATGTTATTTAATCTATTGATGAATGGTTTACTTAGAAAAATGGAGAGAGAAGGGAAGAGTATTACGTTGAGAAATATGGAGGGTGAATGTGAAGTGAATGTTTTACTTTTTGCAGATGATGCGGCATGTGTTGGTGGCAGAATCTGGAGAAAAGATGAGAATACTTGTGAGAGAGTTTGAAGGGAAATGTGCAAACACGAGATTGAAATTCAATCCAGCGAAGAATAAAGTTATGAGGATTGGAGGTGGGGATGAGGAAATGTGGGAGGGAGGAATTGGTTTGTAGAAGTGTGAGAATGGAAACTTGAGGAGGTGAATGAATTCAAATATCTAGTAATGTTGGGTGGAAGGTAAGGGTGGGACGGAAAAAGGAATAAAGAACAGAGTGGTAGAAGGAATGAAAGTATTGGGGGGCCTAAGAAAAGTATGGAAGAAAGGAAAAATTTCGAAAGAAATAAAGATAAGAATGTTTGAATGTATGTGTTCACCTTCTGTATTGTATGTGTGTGAAACATAGACGATAAGTGCTCGGTCGAGAAAAAGTTTCAATGTCTTTGAGATGAAAGATTTGAGAGCGATATATAAATTGAGAAGGATTGATAGGATTAGAAATGAAAGAATAAGGGAGATGTGTAAATGGAATAAGGGTGTAATTGATAGAGAGGAGGAGGATGTGCTAAAATGGTTTGGACATATGTGAAGAATGAAAGAGAACAGAATGGTTAGCAAGGTACGTAGATCCGATGTAGATAGGGGAAGGGTAGGGGGAGGGGAAGGCCGAAGTGGAGATGGATGGATGGAGTGAGAGTGATTTTGATGGAAGGAATTTAAGTTTAGACGAGGGTAGAAGATTTGTGGAGACAGAGATGGAGGGAGGTGGTGAAAGCGTTGAAAGGTAAGAATAGTTATGTTTGTAAGGGAATTGTGGCTGGCACCACCTCACGAAAGTGGGAAAGGTGATAGTGAAATATATATATATATATATATATATATATATATATATATATATATATATATATATATATATATATATATATATATATATATATATATATATATATATATATATATATATATATATATATATAATTAACATCCGCATCCGCATCCTCATCAAAATTAACATCCGCATCCGAACTTTTCGAAAATTCAAAATCCGCATCCGCATCCGCACTTTCGAAAATTCAGCATCCGCATCCGTACTTTCGAAAATTCAACATCCGCATCCACACTTCTCCAAAATTCAACATCCGCATCCGCAAATTGGAAAATATGACATCCGATCCATCACTAGTTAGGAGATAAGCAGACAGAACAGATATATTTAGTTGTAGAGTTGCAAGAAAGTTTAAGTCATAAAGTAGAGAATTCAAAAGACTCCAAAGTAGAGACACGAGAACAGATTACATCGTTGCGCACATTTGCGCAACATCCGCCTTTGGCTGAAAATTGAGGATAGAGACAGTAGGAGGAAACAGAGTAGGGCTTGCTGTCAGAGCACTCAGACACCTGAGTTTCGGTTAAGAATAAGAGATGAGGTCTAGAAGAAGAGAGGTGGTGTTCGACAAAGTGGAAATTGGAGTGCAGACCGCGAATGTTGCAGAAGTTAATGTAGAAGGAAGATCGTGCACCAGGGAAAGTCGGCATAGAGGACTTGGTGGCACCAACCCCATCACCGGAGGCCACCAACTCCCAAGTGATGATGGGGGAAGGAGTGGATGAGGGGCATTCTTTGGATGCTGCCCCTCGTAGCATCTCCGTGGTAGTTTCATGTATCGCCAATGTAGTTGTTATTTTAAGGTAATGTTCGTGTAAATTTGCAGGAATGTGAGAAGGGAGTTGAGGGAAGGAGTAGTGGGAGCATAGACATTCCAATGTGAGACGAGGGTACACTAGAGACCCTCTGAGAAGGTGAAACGCGAAAAGGAACGAACCAAATGGCAACGGAGTGAAACGGAATGGTCATCCCGCGGTTAAGCCCAATGGGCGGTACTTTCATTGGGACGGCGCTACGTCCTCCTCCTATATATATATATATATATATATATATATATATATATATATATATATATATATATATATATATATATATATATATATATATATATATATATATATATATATATATATATATTACTGCTACATCAAGCGAAGGTATTTGAACAGTTTTGTTATGCACAAAGTTTCTTCACAAAGTTTCTTCCAGTGGAGGCTTAGTTATGGCATCTTCTCTAACGTGAATTCTTTAGAAGTCACCAAAACTTTGTTTTTCTCACCTCTTCTTTACTTTTCTCGTTCTTCTTCTTCCCTTTCGTCAGTCTTAAAATCAAATAGAATATCTACATACAAATGTCCATGTCAGATGTTAATTTCTTTTCTCGTTGATTATTTCTATAAATTCCATTCACTTTCTTCTTTAGGGTCGCACTCCTTAAAGGCTTTGGATTAGTAAGTTCTTTAATCATCCTTTGAATTCTCATCTTGTAGAATACATGCTTCAGAACCTTACAGCAATGTTGGTTTTAAAGTATATATATATATATATATATATATATATATATATATATATATATATATATATATATATATATATATATATATATATATATATATATATATATATATATATATATATATATATATATATATATGTATAGAGCGATGTTTTTACCTTTCTATGAATATGATCGCTCCTCTTAAGCAATCAAAACTGATCTACATCTTTAGACAAATTTAGTATGTCTCCATCTGATGTTACTATGTCAAAGAGACGACTAAATCTTTCCACTTCTAACAGAACTCAACCCCTTTCACCTCAATATTTCAATTGTTTTTTTTCATCACGTTTTCTTTTGGTGCTTCCCCCCATAATTTTATTTCATTTGTCTTCTCAGAGACCATATTTTTTGACGTTACTATAGCTATGTCAAAAACATATACCAAAATCATTCACAGTTCTCCCGTATTTCCATTGCTTTTTCACTTTTCTTTGATGCAGCCTCTCTCTGGAAAATTCATGCGTTACAAAGAAACAGTCAATTACATCATGACAACACTCTCATTTTCTGCATTCATATTTCCAATGATTCTTACCAGATTGTGGTATGTTCAATAATAATAGTCATTAAATGTTTTAGCAAGTTTATATCCGAGTACGTTTTCAAATGCCTTTTCCAAACCACTGAAACCAAATGCGTTTTCTTTCCTATAAACATCTTCAGACTGAAAATTTAATTTTCTATACCTCTCCCGATTCTGAACCAATGGATTGTACAAATCCCGGACGTTTGCTATCCATTCTTTCCAATTCAGGTTTTGAAATCTGCACCTCTTCTTCAGACTGAAAATTTAATTTTCTATACCTCTCCCGATTCTGAACCAATGGATTGTACAAATCCCGGACGTTTGCTATCCATTCGTTTCCAATTCAGGTTTTGAAATCTGCACCTCTTCTTCGCCTCCAGAGAAATTATTGGCTGATGAGAAGTATTCTTCTTTGCCATTTTTTGCTATATTATCTGTAGACCGTCTTATTTTTTGTGCCTGTCACTCATACCTTGTTGTAGCTGAACAATCGGTTTCCAGGTCTCTCTTCGCTTTCCTTCTTCTTTCCTCCCCTCTATTTTTGAATGCTGAATATTACTCCCTTGTCTTCAAGTCTAATCCCTTATATATATATATATATATATATATATATATATATATATATATATATATATATATATATATATATATATATATATATATATATATATATATATATATATATATATATATATATATATATATATATATGGGTCATTCCAAGTCACTTCAACACGACAAAAACCCTGACCCCTTTCGATTTGTATAAAAAGTGGCACACTAATAGATCTTGTTGAGAAAATATGAATGGCGTTTATTGCAGGTCTCTAGCTCATACGGTTCAGAAGATATGACCTTTGAAACTTTGGTCAAAAATGTCAATTTTCAGAGAGTAGTCCGAGGTCAAAATAAAATATCTCGGCTTCTATGGCACTTAGAAGCATCGTATAAAGACCATTTAAAAGATCTTGAATAGCGGTACAACATTTATTTAGATGACTTTGACCTCGGAGGTCAAATAAAAAATTTGACCTATTGTGACCTTGACCTTGAAAAAAAAACCTCCTCTTCGATTTTTTTCAAACTTTGCTGAATTATTGTTATATATGTATATTTTAATTTTTTTAATGAATTATTTTTGGTTTTGGCTTGGTTTAGAAAATATAAGCAATTTAATAAGTACAAATATCACATTTTTCACTTTTTTGCGATTTTTATCTCATTCAATGTATAGTTCCAACATTTCCATTTCTCTTTTCTCTCTCTCTATATATATATATATATATATATATATATATATATATATATATATATATATATATATATATATATATATATATATATATATATATATATATATATATATATATATATATATAATAATATATTATATATTTATATATTTATATTATTATTATATATATATTATATATATATATATATATATATATATATATATATATATATATATATATATATATATATATATATATATATATATATATATATATATATATATATATATATATTATGATCTTACACCTACAATGTTCACATAAAATTATCTATAGTTCACAGTACACAAGATAGCCTCTTTATATACACAAAATAAAGAAAAAAAAAGAGTAATGGCTTAAAACAACCAAAGATTTGAAAGTGGAAAAGCGTTTTACTGTGAAATTTATCACACTACTGACATATTTTCTTTTCCCAAAGTGAATATTAAATATTAAAATTTTATAAAAAAAAAAAATATATGATAATCTCAATAAACCATTAAGGTCTCTTGTCTATATTTTCTACCTGATAGGTATAGAGATTATAACTCCAGATTAGCACTAGGCAATAAGGCCCTAGACCGGCACCTGTGAGAATTATAAATAATTACCCCAGTGCCTCACCTCAGTTTAAATGATCTAAAAATATATAATGAATTAATAATAATAATAAAAACACAAAGAATATAACCTACTCTTGAAAGAGTAATATGCCTTCTTGAAAATAACAACCTGTTTGAATAAGAATAACCTGTTTTTAATTATTGCCCGAAATGGGAACAATAGCTCATTAAGACTTTTCATTAGCACAAGTGCACTCAATAAATAATAATAATAAAAATAAATTTAACATAGAAGAATAACATTAACGTATCTAAACAAATAAACACGTTAACATCAATCTCCCTTCACGCTCTCCAGTCTAGGACATGGCACATGCACATTAATATTGTGGATCCCAAGCACAGTCAAAATCAAACAGCATAACAGCAAAGCAACAAGCAGGTAAGACTATATTCCTCAGAGAATACCCATGCAATCTGAAACGAGAAAAATATACTCGGCAGCA
>SEYY01022752.1:0-45000 GCA_009176605.1 Armadillidium nasatum | reverse complement strand
TGCTATGTATTATCAGTAAGATGAAATGCTATGTATTATCAGTAAGATGGAGCTATTCCACATTTTCCTCACCTGGTCACACAATATCTAAATTGAACTTAAACAGGACGATAAATCTGGTCAAGGTGGACCTGTTAGTTGGCAGCCAATGTCTTTAGACCTCATACCATTATATTTTTGTTTATGGGGATGGTTGAAAAATGAAGTATACAAGAGAAAGGTGGGCAATCAAAGTGCACTAACGAGAACTTAGGAGAGCAACAAATTTTTTTCCCAGAGAAGCCAGAAAATGTATAGAGGTTCATAGTGGTACCTTTGAAAATTTATTCTAAAATAAATATGCTTTTCAAATAAACTTGTTCTAGCATGTTTGTAACATTTGGAACGCTATAATTCAACATCATATGAAAGTCGGATTACAAGTTTTGGGTTTTTCAGTCAAACAGTTATGTATAGAATACACTCCCAGAATTTGGTGCGTTCCTCCCTACTCACCCTATATATATATATATATATATATATATATATATATATATATAATATATATATATATATATATATATATATATATATATATATATATATATATATATAAACAAAATTTTGTGAAATACCAGAAACTTACATATACAACCCATCAGAGTTGGGAAAAAAGTCAGTGCTTGTTAATGGTTGATATGACTCGACATACGAGTTTTAGGAAAGTGGGGAAAAAGATGCTGGTAAAGCATTACTGACATTGCTAGTAGAGTATATGCAAGATAGAACATAGCGGTTAAGTCTAAGATGAGATAATTGGACAAAATAAGGAAAGAGACCGTGTGGAAAGACGAATTGAGTCACTTTCCTTTGAAAAAGACGACATAATTATGACTAGAGAGTTCAGAAGAGCAAAGTTTTTGTAATCGCGAAAGTGTAAGAACTGAGAAGCAACAGCTCTTCTAGCACACGGAACTCCTAATCTGCAGTTAAAATGAATATAGAGTAACCGTTTTTTTGAAATGTGAATTTTGGGACCCTTGTTCATAAAAAAAGTTTTTCTTCATAATTGGGGTCTGTACAACCCACCTATATATATATATATATATATATATATATATATATATATATATATATATATATATATATATATATATATATATATATATATATATATATATATATATATATATATATATATATATATATATATATATATATATATATATATATATATATATATATATATATATATATATATATATATATTATATATATATATATATATATATATATATATATATATATAGGCCAGACTTTAAATTAGCTGCCATGCATAACTCAAAAAGTATTAATCTTACATTAAAAATGATTATATTTTTGAAATCCTTATGAAATTTTAGGTAAGAAAAATTGGGAAATTAAAAATATATTCTTATAATAAACTTTATTACATAAATAAATTTTACCTCTTTCTAAGCCTCGCAAGGATCGTACGCCTGGCAATGTCATTTTTAATTTTTTTTTTAGAAATTGGAAAATATGGGAAATACCCCAAATCGTCTTCAGGAAAAGTAGTCTACAGTATCATCATCACTCACGGGTCGGGGGGTACGGGGGGCAGAGCTCCCCGTAGACAAATGTTCGGTTTTTTTACATGTTCTACTTTTTAATTATGAACTTTTCATACATTTTTGAAAATTTTGTTATTTTTTTTTATTTTTATTTTTTTATATATATAGTTTTCTTACTGCAAATTACCCAAGAAATTCAAAAATATAACCCTTTTAATGTACGGTTAGTAGTTTTTGAGTTATGCATGGCCGCAAATATAAAGTCTGACCATATATATATATATATATATATATATATATATATATATATATATATATATATATATATATATATATATATATATATATATATATATATATATATATATATATTATTTTTTTTTTTTTATTTCACCTCCGGTGGGCAAAGACCAGAGGCCTACCAATATTCCACCAGAGTTAGGGGGAAAGTCGGGAACTTGGTCTAATTAAGGGCCGACATGACCTGATACACGGCGTTTGAAGGTGGCTAAATCATAGGAAGTTGGGAAAATAGATGAAGGAAGTGTGTTCTAGACTTTACCAGTAGAGTACATGCAAGATTGAGCATAGCGGTTAAGTCTTGGGTCAGAGAGTTGGACAGAGAAAGGATGAGACTGTGTAGAAAGACGAGTCGCACGAACCCTATATATATATATATATATATATATATATATATATATATATATATATATATATAATATATATATATATATATATATATATATATATATATATATATATATATATATATATATATATATATACGGGTGGTAGAAAAAAAAACATGCATTTTAAAATTATCAATAACTCGATGATTATCCAGCATAATTGATGGTTTATTTATATTTGAGAAAATTTTAGAAATTCTACCTTTATTTTTGTTGATTTTTTTTTCAAGCTATATAAAAAGCTTAATTTCCATTGTTTTATTTCAGAAATTTATATCCTTGAGATTATGCCTTTTACCGAAGAAGATAAAATTCTTATTAAACATTATCGAATGGAGAAGTATGGCAGAATGAAATTATTACATGAATTCCCTCACAAAGGACGGATTAGGGGGTTTAGACACTCTGCTTAAGAAAATTGATGAATCTGCAAGTATTAAACGAAAAGAAGGAAGCGGGGTCCCGCTTAATGCTTGCAGTTTCATCAATTTTTTTATATATATTTCTGAAGTAAAACAAGGGAAATTAAGCTTCTTATATAGCTTGAAAAAAAAATCATCAAAAATGAAAAACTAAATTTTGGATTTTTACAATTTTTCTCGTTTTAAAATGCATGTTTTTTTTTTGGACCACCGTGTATATATATATATATATATATATATATATATATATATATATATATATATATATATATATATATATATATATATATATATATATATATATATATATATATATATATATATATATATATATATATATATATATATATAATTTGTTGATTGTTCAGTCGTTTCCCCTTGATTGGGAGGCAGTGGGAGAGATTTACGGAGGGTTATCTAAGGATGGGGAATGATGAGGAAAATTGAATGCGTATTTATTTAAATTCTTGAATAACATTCAAAGTTCGCATTCGATTTATTTCTTGCTTTGTTTGATACGTTAATGAAGGTTTCATTAATTAGGATAAACATTTTGAAAGCGTAAATTAAAATGGCTTAAAAATCTGTATCGCTCTTACGAGCTCATAAATAAAATATTAGATGCAAGGTTTTGGCTATTTGAATGTGGGATGTTTTTTTTTCTTATTGGTGGGGATGTTGTAGTCATATTAAACATAAACCCATATATCAAACAGCGGAAGTATATTTATATATATATATATATATATATATATATATATATATATATATATATATATATATATATATATATATATATATATATATATATATATATATATATATATATATATATATATATATATATATATATATATATATATATGGTAACATGTTTTGGAGGCAAGAGGAAGCCTCCTGGTTTTCTTTTGAAGCAGTATAACTTTTTGCCTATGAGCTATGAAAAACGGGTATTGAGATCAGATTTGATGGGAGATGTTCGCATCTTTGAAACATATTTATGAAGATTCTACATGATACAGATAGACTGATTATAAATGAATAAGCGTTTTTAGGAAGATTAAGAAGATCTGAATGATGACAAGAGGGACGATCGCCAACGGTAACAGATAAATGAAACTCCAGTTGTAGTTCAAAAACTTATGAAAAAAATTCAGCATTAGTATATATATATATATATATATATATATATATATATATATATATATATATATATATATATATATATATATATATATATATATATATATATATATATATATATATATATATATATATATATATTGTTAAAATTGTAATTGGTAGTTGCCAGATTAAAAAATCATCTCGTTAAAAAAAGAGGTAAATATTTTTGGAGACGGGTGGTTAAAGGCAAAGATGGTCAGTTTTGAATTCCATCATTTTTTCTCGATATCTAGTAAGATCAAGTTCACTTTTTTTCTATATTTAGTTGTGTCAAGTTCATCTTTATCGCGATACATCGTAGTGTTTAGATCTCATTAATTTTGAGTTCAAACTTTATTGTGTTTAGAATTTTCAATATTTTGCGTGTGTATCAAAGAATTCAAAATCTTCTTTTGTTAAACTGAAAGAATATTCTCTGATATTTGCCAGTTGCTTGCCTAGTTGCTTAGTCTTGTCAAAATTAAGGGCGGGTGATTGGTTAGTGGTTGGGAATATTCTTGAAGTAATATACGTTGCATTCATTCTTTCGGGTTAATAAGTTTCATATCCGTTAGATTTTACAGAGGTCTGTTTGTTAACTATTAAACTACAATTTCTTGGAGGCTGAAAACGGGTTGAATTTATTCGTTTTAAGCTATGAGAAAATCAATTTTCTCGCGGTGTAACATCTCCGTTTGTATAAATATTTTATATTTATATTAACGACTAACCCTAGTCTCTAGAAGAATATTGCCACCAAAATAACCAAATAATTAACCTCTCAATATAGAGAGTCAATTGAAACTCTTTATATTGAACCTGTAAAAATTCTAACATCAGGATATATTTTTGCTCGTACGTTGAGCGACCTAAATGAAATAATCTAAAACTCATTATTTTATATATATATATATATATATATATATATATATATATATATATATATATATATATATATATAATATATATATATATATATATATATATATATATATATATATATATATATATATATATATATAAAAGTTAAGTCTGTAAATATGATCACCAAAAGGATTCTGCTTGCATTCTTTAAACAAAATATGTCGTGTTTATTTACCATTTTAGTATTTATTATTTATTATGTATATATATAGTGTCGAGTCAGATGAAGATTAGTTCTTTGCATGGTTTTAAGGACTGGGAATCCTTTTCAACCAGGTTTTATTCCCATATACGATTGCAGGAATGTTAAATTTCTGCAATTGACTCCACCCTGCATCATGCGGGATATGGTGTATTGAATAAAAAAAAAAAAAAAAAAAAAAAAAAAATAATATATATATAGAATTTAAATGTATATAGGGTTAAGGCAAATTATTGGAAATTGCGCTTAGCAAAAACTACGTTATCCCGTTATTTGAATTGGTCAAGATGCTTCCGAATTTTGGAAGAAAAATGGAGTCCTGTTCGATTTTTATTTTCATTTAAAATGAATTTACAAGCTAATTAGAGACCGTTAGGAACCCAAAGTTTGATAGGATTTAGATAATAATATAATATAGTTCCAATTAAATTCTTAAATTATACTTCCTCCTAATTTAGCCATACTTAATTTTAGAAATATTTCCCTTAAAACTTTGCTTAAATAAATTAGTTAGTGTCGTTTATTTTTTGGTAATAGTATTGAATATTAAATTTTAATATTTTATTATGTCATTCTGTTTTCATATTTTATATACAATATTTTTGTATAACAGATCCAATCTGAATATTTAAAGTTGATTACTGTTTATATTAGGTACAGAATTTGAATGGATATTCTGGGAGTTGGGAGAACATTCCTGGGAGGGAATAGTTAGCTCTTGGGAGAGAGATAAAGCTTATTCCTGAGAGGGAATCAAAGATCTTGTCTGCGAGGACTAAGTTCTTTTTCTAGCTTTTGAGAGTTAGAACTCTGGTTCTAGGAACCAGAACTGAGATCTGAGAGGGTCGAGTTCTAAGCTTGAGAGAGTTTGGAGCGTATAGATTTGTGAGAATCTATTTTCTAATGAGAGTTAGAACCTTGAGAGAGGTAGACTGACTTTGAGAGAAGTCATTGTTGTTAAGCTCAGGTTGTGAGATCTGTACGTATATTTTTCTATTGAGAGATAGAATACTGTATTTTATTTTTCAGAATATAATTATTAATAATAGGATTAAAAATATCGAACTTATGGACCATTCGCGTCTCCAGGCCGCTATTATTTAAGTCATGCTACTGGGGTTTCTCTTTGCTTGATTTTGTCATTATTATTTATGTTGTGTTTCCATATTTCCCTATTGTATATAATAAACTTAGCATTTAAGATCATATAATTTGTTTTTGTTCATCCTACCTCAGACTTAAATATAAAATTACCTAAAGGAAGTAACCCTCTTCTATATTTTTATTATTTTGTAAAACTCCTCAGGTGTGTTTTCTACATCATACACACACCACACCGGGGAACCCTTTACATATATATATATATATATATATATATATATATATATATATATATATATATATATATATATATATATATATATATTATATATATATAATCAGGGGTTATTTTTACACCACCACCGCGCACGGTCAGAACCCTATTTTATAGTATTTAAAAAAAAAAAAAAAAAAAAAAAAAACATCTACGTCCCACCTGACGTGGTTAGCACAGACATGGGATTTAAAATAATTGAGATTAAATTCTGCAGGAAACACAGAAGGAGGGAGAGAATTCCACAAAACAGAGGTGGCTAGAAAGGAGGCACCACAGCAGAGAAGAGAAGCCTGCAGTTGTCTGTGTCCACACACAAATTATGTCCAGACGAAGCACCCCTTGTGCTACATGTAGGTTATAGGAAATTTTCGTCAGCTTCTTGTGTTTCATCGTGTTGCTCCGGGCTTTGCAGTGGACATCGTTTTTCATTATAAACAAAAGGCAATGTCTTTTGCTATCTCTGTTAAGATACCTTTCTTTTTAGGCCTTCAATCGAATGTTTCACAAGAATTTACGGCACCTCGTCGTTTTTTTTCCCGATTGTCTTTTCCAAGCTCTTGAAGAAACTGCTGAAGCGGTTTACAGATTTCCTGTTCCCTGATACAGCATCGCTGTCTCACAACGCTGTTCAGCCTCCAACGCCGACTCAGATGGTCAAGCCTTTTTCAGCTTTGTTGACATTTCCGTTCCAGCCGCCGACTCTGCTGTTCAAGCCATCTGGTGGTTTCGATAGCAATATTAATAATAATAATACTAATAATAATTTTCATATTTTGGTTTTCAGGCATTTCTTGCTCTTTATTATTAATAGTGTTCATATATATATATATATATTAGCTTTAGGTACGCCCTGCATAAGGGGTCCCTTAGCGTGTCATGTGGAGGCTAGAATAGGGTATTTTCTTTTCCTAATTATTATTATTATTTACATTTTATATTTTCCTATTTAATCGCGATTTAACATTACGGTTATTTTATATTATTTGCTTTTTTTATATACATACCGCGTTTCTCATTGCTTCTTTCTATTCTTTTACACATTGGTATTGAATCAGTTAGGGAAGACAATCCGTTACATGTTCCTACTACCGCATCCTCCTCAACATCCGCTGCTTCGCAGCCTACCGACATACTCATTACTACGGCTAATACTATGCTTCCGCTCATGGGTTCCGTAATTCGACCACCTAATATGCGTGACTGGATAGAGAAAGTGCAGTGCCAATTTCGACTAGCCAGGATTTTCCAGGACGAAGAGCAATTCCTCCATGCATATCTTTCGTTACCAGCACCTGATACTAGTGTTCTTTTAGGTCATTTAGGTTAGTTTTCTATTTTAACGAACGATTGGTTCAGATATTCGAACCATCCGAGTATGAAAAATTCCAGCGCTTGACATCAGAAATACATTTTGATGGTAAGCCCAGCTTTTATTTACAAAGGTTGTCGCAATTAGAAAATGCATGTAACGTGGGCGACCAATATATTCGCCACCGCTTTTTACACGGATTGCCACCTGCGTTAGCCATGCACCTCGCAACACAAACCGGACCTCTGTCAGAACTGGGAGTCAGCGCCGATGCCCTATACCAATTTTTTCACTCTCACAATATCTCTGCTCTCTTATTCTTTCCCTTCACCAACGTCTTCAACGCAGCCAGCTACTTCTTTCAACACGCTCTTTTTTTTGCTGCTCCTTCACATCTCTCTCCAGCTGTTCCTTCTTTTACAACCCCTCCCTCTTCTAATTCTCTCTTCTCTAATCACTCCTCCTCCTCACGTACCTATTTCTCACTTTGCTCCTGTGCTCAGGCACCTCCCCCTACAGCTCATTTACCTTACCTATCCTCTTTCCCTCATACTTCTCAGGCCTCTCTTTGTTCTCTCACACTTCCTTCTATCACTCCTTCGCAACCGCACAATTCCTACTTTTCTATGTTTCCGTCCGCCCAACATGCCTCTTTTCCTCAACCTTCACCTTACTCTTCCTACCTACCTCCTACTACCTCCTGTCTCCCCTTCTCGCCCTCGCTATTCTTTCTTTTCTGACGCGTTACGACCCTTTTCACCTGGTCAGCGACCCCGCTTTTGCGCGCTATAGCTTCTTCGGAGGCCAAGCAAGGAAGTGTAAGTCGTGGTGTTCTTGGCCTTTTGAGAACAATGTCGAGGTCCTTCTGTCGTCTCGCCCTGCTTCACGGTCGGGAAACGCTTAAAGCGTGATGCTGACAGGCCGGACAGTGTCTTACGAGTTTCGACAGGCAGTATCGTTCTAGTGAACGCTCCGGTAGGTTGTACCATTCGTGTTTTCTCTCCCATTTCTGCTAATCAGTCTAAGGATCCTTCTTCGCGGGTCCCTGTCCCAGAAGTTGGTCAGAATGACTGCATTAACCCGGTTGTCTCTTCGCCTTTCCTTTTCCGAGTGCGCATTCACGATACTTCTTTTGACATCTTGGCGGATACTGGCTTTTCCTTCTCTTTGTTACCGCCTTCCCTCGTCAAGAACTTGCATCTTTCTTCCTCTGCCGTTTCATGTAACACCGCATCTGGGAAGTCTTTACAAGTTTTTGGCGAACTTCGTGTTCCTCTTACGCTTCTCAAACTTCGTCGTGCAACTCCTTGGGTTTTTTTTTTTATTGCCGATATTTCTGTTCCCATTTTAGGTCTCGATTTCCTTTCCCACTTCCAATTAGTCATCGATTGTGAGAAGAAGACGCTTCAAGACAAGATTACAAGACGGTGCATAGCTTCCTCCTCTTCGTTGTCTGAAGCGCCTTCCTTGTCTTTCTCAGTCTCTACTGACGTTCATCCTGTTGTCCAATCTCTATTGATTCTTTCCCTTCTCTTTTGGCTCCCCTTCAGATTTCTGACTGCGCTCCCCCTTCTAAGCCGGTGGTTTACCACCGCATAGAGACAGAATGCCCCTCCGTCTTCGCGAAGGCTCGTAGACTTTCTCCGGACAAGTTGCAAACCACCAAGAAGGAATTCGCTGACTTACTTGCGGCAGGCATCATACGACCTTCAAAGAGTCCTTGGTCTTCACCCCTACATTTGATCAAGAAGAAGGACAATACATACCGGCCTTTTACGGATTTCCGGGCGCAAAATGCCATCACCAAAGATGACTAATACCCTCTTCCGATTATCTCCAACCTTTCAGCTTCCTTTCATGGCTCCACAGTTTTCTCCAAGCTCGACTTGAAGAGGGCATACCACCTGATTCGCATACATCCGGATGACGTCGGAAAGACTGTATGTGTGACCATGTTTGGCTCTTTCGAATTTCTATCTATGCCTTTTGGCTTGAAAGGTTCGGCGTCTACTTTTCAACGCTTCATGGATTCCCTTTTTGGAGACATCCCTGGCGTTTTCGTCTATTTAGACGACATTCTTCTTTACTCTTCTTCCGAAGAAGAGCACTCTCAACTTCTGCATATGGTTTTCTCTATTTTGAACTCGCATAACCTTCGTCTTTCCTTTTCTAAGTGTTCCTTCTTTCAACCCTCCCTCGATTATTTAGGCTTTCACATTTCTTCTTCGGGTTTGGGAATTCCTGAGGGTAGGAAGAGCGAGATCGCTGATTTCCCCCTACCTCAAGATTCTCCTTCTCTTCGCCGTTTCATTGGCTTACTCAACTTCTACCGTCGTCTTGTTTCTAACTTCACGACTATCATATGCCCTTTAACTGACTTAACCAAAAGTCCAAATCTCTTTCATGGCCTCCGGACGCTCTTCAAGCTTTTACAGACATGAAAAACGCCATCGCTGCCTCTGCCGTCTTACCTTATTTGTACCCGTCGTCCACAGTTCTCCATCTGGTTACGGACGCCAGTAAGGTTGCCGCGGGCTCTGCCTTACACCAGGTGGTAGACGAAGTGCCAATACCGGTCGATTTTACTCCAAGAAGTTCTCCGACGTTCAGCGTCGCTATCCCACCTCTCTGTTCTACACTTTAACGATTTTCTCGAGGGACGACAAGTGATCTTATTCTCAGACCACAAGCCGTTGGTTCACGCCCTACGTAGTAGGCGCGAGGCTACTTTAGACCGTCAACAGAGACACCTTTCAGTGATTCTCGAGTACATCTCTTCGGTAGAGTACATCGCCGGTTCCGAGAATCTCGTCGCTGATGCCTGTTCTCGTGTCTTTGAAGAACCAGTTTCTTCACCTTCTCTTCCTTCTCCCTGTACGCCTTCGTTTGTAAATGCAGTCATGTTAGATTTCGCTGACTTCTCTGGCATAGCACGAGCCCAGGAGAATGATCCCGAAACCTCATCTTTCCAAGATCGTCTAACTTTCTCACTCTCACCTCACACATCCATTCTTTGCGACACTTCTTCTGTATATCCTCATCTTTTTATTACTCAACCTTTACGTCGTTCTATTTTCTCTTCCCTACATGACCTTCCTCACCCTGGGGTCAAGTCCTCCGTTCGCCTTGTCAAATCTCGCTATTTTTGGCCTGATATTGACAGGGACGTCCGGACTTGGGCCAGGGAGTGTCACTCTTGTCAAGTTGCCAAGACTCACCGCCACACTAAAAGCCCCATTTTGCCCTTAGATCTTGCTTGTGGCAGGTTCGAAACCGTTCATATCAACGTAGTTGAACCTTTCCAGCTACTGTACCCCTTTTGAGCATGCTTTCTTTACGTATTCCTACCTTTTAACCTGCATAGACCGTAGTACAGACTGGGTGAAGCAATTCCGCTTCCTGATGTTAGTACTAAGGCTATCGCGTTCGCCTAATTACATGGGTGGATCTCCCGTTTTGGTGTTCCTCTTTATGTCATCACAAACCGTGGTGCGCAATTCGAATCCGAACTTTTCTCTGAACTTTCTTCTATGGTGGGTTTCCATCGTCTCCGTACCTCTTATCATCATTCTCAGACCAATGGGAAGATAGAAAGGGTCCACCGCGTCCTCAAAGCTTCTTTAAAAGCTCGTGGTGGAAACTGGCTATTGTCACTTCTCTTAGTTCTTTTACCTTTACGCTCCATGCCAAACTCTTCCGGCATTTCTCCTTTTCTTCTAGTCACTGGTAAGGCACCCCTGTTTTCTCATGGTCTTCTCTCTGTGCCACTTTCTACTGTTTCTTCTGGTTCTAACTTTATTGAGAACTTTGTTTCGCGTATGAAAGAGCTTGAGTATCGTATTCCACCTCCTTTACATCACACCTCTTTCACTCCTCGTGATCTTTTTACTTGCTCCCATGTTTATATTCGCGTTGACAGAATCAGGAAGCCTCTTGAGGCACCTTATCAAGGTCCTTTCAAGGTGCTTTCCCGATCTCCGAAATGCTTTACTCTCCTTCTTCCTTCTGGTAAACACGAAGTGGTTTCGATCGACTGTTTGAAGCCTGCAATTCTTCCTTCTCCCGATTCCTCTACTTCTCTTCTTTCTCCTCCCTCTGCTCCTTCCCTTCCGCCTCGCAGCAGCGCTTTCCTTTTTCTTCTACACCACCTTCATCACATCAACCTTCTACTGCTCCTTCTACTTCACATTCCACTCCTGCACCATTTCCTTCTGCTCCTTCGCCTACTTCACGTCTCGTTCCTTCCTCTATTCCTACCACATCTGCTTCTTCCTCTGCTCCCTCTTGCTCTCCTATGTCGCTTCGCTCAGGTAAGGACCGTCACTTTCCATCCCCAACCTGCTATCAAATATGTTTCCCGATGGATCAAAACTTCGTGACTTCCAGTCTGACCCTAGGTAGTGATGTAGGGGAATCGAAACTTATTTAATTATTTTTATTTATGCAATTTTGTACATGGCGCTAAAAACGCCACCTATGTGCGCCGGAAAGAGATATCCGCCCGAGTTTTGAGCCTCGTCAGTCTTCCCGTTTTCTCTTACTTGCCTCCTCGACACGCTCAAAAACTTGTGAAAGCTCTTTGAACATTTTTATCGTTTAATAGACTTTCTACAATTACTTGTGTGTACTGCTTGACTTCAAGGTTTTGTGATTATATATTGTGCAAGGTATATTTAGTATATGACATAAGTGCATCTTAACAATAAACATTTTGTGATACGTGGCTTGTTTTCTTACTCATAAGCCTAGGACTTGAGGTGCCATAATTCTGGCCAAATGAAAGTCAGATAGTATATAAACAATAAATAAATATAACATATTAAAATAATTGCCAAACAATCCCATCTCAACATCACAATATATATATATATATATATATATATATATATATATATATATATATATATATATATATATTATATATATATATATATATATATATATATATATATATATATATATATATATATATATAAGTTCGCAAGGCTCAATAAGATAAAATATTTAAATTTTATAAGTCTGCTAAATGGGGAGTCCTCTGAGAGGGTCTGCATGACAAGTTGTTTATAAGCTTTCTCTCTCAGATTTTCTTTTGAACTATCATAATTCTCTGTCTTACCAGCTTAGAGGTCATGGTTCGATTCCTTATAAAGTAGACTTAAAAAGTTTGTATATTTTAACTCCCTGAGCTGTGTGATTTTAATACTTGCTTATATTTAATAATAGTCTGTGTGTGCGAGAGAGAGAGAGAGAGAGAGAGAGAGAAAGGATAAAAACTGACCTGTTTCCCTGTGTCTGAGCGCAGTTGGGAAATACTTTGAAAGGATCTGTATGACAAGTTGCTCATAAGCTTTCTCTTTGGGATTTTCTTTTGATTTGTCATGGTACAAAGGCAATGCTTTGTTTTACCAGTTTAGATTCTTAGATACAATTCCTTGTATAGCAGACAAAAAGTTTATATATATATATATATATATATATATATATATATATATATATATATATATATATATATATTATATATATATATATATATTATATATATATATATATATATATATATATATACCCAGACACTAACAAAACTTGGCAAATACTACCAGCAAAAGAAGGAATTTTTTCTAATATTTTGATTGATTTTTATTCTTTGGAATGTTTTTTTTTTTTTTTTCCTAAATTATAATTTTTAAGTAGGACTTGTTTACCCTGATAAATATTTAAAAATACATTAGTAAATATAACTTAAATGTGATTGTAATAATAATAATAATAAAAATTTAAAACTTGTTAGGTGTTGTAGATTTTGCGTACTTTTCTCATAATTTAAATTGCTTATATAAAGGTCAGTGATATTGGTTGAAATTTTAATAAATTGCAGGTTAAGTTTTATTAAAGGTTGGTGACTGAGCACGACTTAAAATGAATGTACTGGAGACTAATAAGGGAGTTCTGAATAGGCCTATGTGGCATCATACTTTCTTTGATTTTCTTTATTCTTATGTTCCTATTTTTAATAAATTTAAATGCTAAAATTTATGTATCTTCATAATTAATTTCAGTATTTACCATAAAGGTATTGCATATATCATCATAAAATATTTAAATAAGTATATTTAAAAAAAAAGAAAATCCTAAATTTTGTCCCTGTTTATTTTTTTTCCCATCTTCATGTTACTGATAAATATACCTATATATTATTATTATTATTATTATTATTATTATTATTATATATATATATATATATATATATATATATATATATATATATATATATATATATATATATATATATATATATATATATATATATATATATATATATATATATATATATATATATATATATATATTAGGGATGGAGTGAAGTATCGGTATCGGCAAGTATCGGCATATTTTCCGATACCGGTATCGGTATCCGACCTTTCAGTATCGGTATCGGTATCGGCAAAATTTTTGGATAAGAGTAAAGTATCGGTATCGGTAGTAGTATCGGCATATTTTCCGATACCGGTATCGGTATCGGTAAAATATCGGCCGATATGGTAAGGATACCGATACCGGGATATCGGTATCGGTATCGGTAAAAATTTTGGTATCGCTCCATCCCTAATATATATATATATATATATATATATATATATATATATATATATATATATATATATATATATATATATATATATATATATATATATATATTTTGTAAGCAAATATAACAAAGAAAAACAAAATAATATACTTATTTATTACACTCACAATGTTATCTTGATTCGAGCGTCGATTTTTTCCGTTTGGGTTGTGTCGTCCTCTTCTCCTTTTCGTCCGGACGACGTTGATGAAAGAATTTGGGGTCGCAATCAGACTTCCACGACCGAAGAGACTCAGACCCTTTGTCAGGACAAATTGGATCACAGAAAGGAGCAAATGACGACAAAAAATGACAATAAGAATTGTTTATGTTTTCTTGGAAGGTGAAAGGAAAACGGGAAGAAAAATTGATGAAGTTTTAATACATTTTTCTCAGTACAGTTGAATAATGGATTATTTTCAAAACAACAGGCCAGAACTTTAAAAAAAAACAGGATGAGAAAAGCAGAACAAATCAGGGCTATGAATTGGAACTAAAGGGGATGAATCTTGGGGTTCTTATTAAAGAAATTCCCTTTATGAATTCTTTCAAATTAAGGAAAAGCAATTTCAGAACGAACGAACTGGAACCGATGATAAGGAGAGAACAATCTGAAGGTGTAGTTCCCCAACTCGGGACTACAAAAAAATTAAGAATTTTCTTTTTGAATGATTCATTTATTATGTTATTACAAATTTTCCATTTGAATTGATGCTATAAAAAGAAAAACAAGGAAATAAATAACTTGTGATAACCTACGTGAGCTATATGGTGATTGTTGCAGTTTTCTCAATCGTAGGATAACTCACTGTTTCAACGATCTGGAATTTCACTTTTAATTCCAATAAATTGTTTTTTTCTTTATTTGTTAAAGTGTCTGATTTGTTTTTTGTTTTATTATTTAATTTATATATATAATTTCTGTTTATATTGTTTGATTTTACTTTTCGTTAATTATATTAATTTACCTACAAAGAATTTTTTTTAGTTTTTCCAATTTTCTACTATATACAAAAAAAAAAAAAAAAGGACGTTTATCTGAAATTTTAAAGGAGAATATGTTTTAATTCTGTGAAAGCATTTTCTGTCTTTTTCTTGGCTATCTTCCCCAGGAACAACTATCTGTGAACAATAACAATTAATAGGATTTGAGCACTCAAGCTCACAATATATATATATATATATATATATATATATATATATATATATATATATATATATTATATATATATATATATATATATATATATATATATATATATATAATGAAATAAGCAATTAATGTAAATTAAATGATTAATCCATAAATTTTTTATGGATTGTAAAAATGGATATTCAGTGTCCATTTGAGGCTTTCTATCAATTTGCTATCCGGCCTAATAGCGATAGTAAAGAGAGAGTGATGATGCAACAATTTGACTGGTAGAAGGTGACTGGAGAGAATTAGTGAGAGCAGGAGTTGATGAGATGAAAAGCCCTAGACTCCACCTTTTCAAGGAGAGCTATATGAGTGGAACCACCCCAGATGTCTAAAGGTGCCTTAGAACACCTAACCTCTTAGGAGCTTGTTTAGAAAGAGAAGTAATGTGATCTTTCCAAGAAAAACCACGAGAAAAAGAAACACAGAGAATATTAAGAAGAGATGAAGGCTTGAGTTTTGTGGTTTTGAAGAATATATAGTTATGTGAAAGGTTGTATCGAGTAGAGAGAGAAAGAGAGGAACTGAATTTTTGATTAATTGAAAATGACCATGTTTTCTCTAACCCAATTTGAAATATATGATAGATCAGAGGTCAGTTGCTCCAAGGCTATCTTCATAGTGTCTCTTAACTGCTTTCAAATTGAAATGAGTCATTTGCATAAGAGTGAATAGGAGATGAAGTAAGAGAGAGAAAGTCATTAATGAAAAGTAGAAAATGTGTTGGAGATTGGACAGATACTTGAGGAACACCACTATTAATAGATTTAAAGGATGAAAGTGGACTGTCTGCAACAAGTGCTCTAGAATGTCCAGAAAGGATATCATTGAGAAGGATAAATTCCAATAGAGGGAAGGTTGGAAATTAAAGCTTTGTGCCAAACTCTATCAAAAGCTTTTGATATGTCCAGAGCAACAGCAAAAGATTCACCAAAATGTTGAAGAGCAGAGGACCAAGAGTCAGAAAGAGGGGAAAGTAGATCACCAGAAAAGCGTTTTGTACGAAAGCCATACTGGCATTCATGGATAAGATTTGAAGAATTATGTTTACAAATCTTTCTGTTAAGGATAGATTAAAAAACTTTAGAAAGAATGGAGGTTTAAGAAATGGAACGGTAATTGGAGGACTGAAAGGAGTCCCTCTTCTTGGCACAGGTTGAATGAGCGCATGTTTTTAGCAAGAGTGAAGGTTGAAGTTGAAAAGAAGACACAATAGTTTACCAAGGCAGTGTGCAAGCTCAGAAGCACAAGTTTTGAGAATCACAGGAGGGATCCCATTACAACCATATACCTTATTAGTATTAAACTCAGAGAGAGCAGAAACGTCTTTATAAGAAATTTTAAGCATAAATGAGTTGGAGGGGGTTGAAGGAGTAGCAACAGCTTCGAAATTGTCTAAGGTGGAATTAGAGGCAAAAGTTTGAGTGAAGAGTTTTACTTAAGTAGAAGACAGAACGGCGGTTTTACCGTCAGAAGATAGAGGAGAGAAAGAGTAAGAAGCAAAGTTAGAGGTGACATTTTTTTTTAAATGCCAAAAATGACGAGAGGAAGAAGAACCAGAAAGATTATTGCATTTTCGATGGAGAATTGAGTTTTTGGTGTTGTGGAGAAAAGATTTCCACGATTCTGGAATGAAATATAAGTTGAATGAGTTTTTGGGGTTTGGAGATGATATTAATCCCTGAAGGCATCATCCGTGCTGCAGATACCACGAGAACAATCATTGTTAAGCCGAGGTTGGTTAGGTTTAGTATAAGGGAAAGAATATGGAATGCATACCTCCATTCCAGAGAGAATCATTTTGGTTATGTGTTTCTGCATAAACCGAGGGACCCCTCCCACGGGAACTGTTATCATTCCATGGAAAATTAGAAAAGTACAACCTCAAGTCAGACTAGTTAGATGGGGGCTGTTCTTGCAGAAGGTTTGAAGAATTGACAAGATACAGGGATAAGGTGGTCGGATGAACCCAGAAGAGGAAAGAGTTTAACAATGTAAGGAGAATGATTAGAAGTTAGGAAAAGATTAATATATTGGTTTTATCACCAAGGTGGTTAGGGATAAGGGTAGGGAGTGACATCAATTGCTCAAGGTTGCTCTGGATTAGGGATGGAGCGATACCAAAATTTTTACCGATACCGATACCTAAAAATTCCCCGAAATCGATACCCGATACCTAAAAATATGCCGATACCACTACCGATACTTTACTCCTATACAAAATTTTCACCAATACTGAAAAGGCCGATACCGATACTTCACTCCATCCCTATTCTGGATAGAAAAGTGGTAGGCTAGTTCACCAGCTGGATCATGAGAACTTGTAGAGTTGCTTCTCGTCTTTTCAACTTTCTGATTCTATTCTTGCCGATCTGGATGGAATTTCCCGGTGGGGTCATAGCAGTCTTGTGAAATTCAACTCTTTAAAAGCTCAACTTCTTCACATCTCCCTCTCAAAAACTCCTCCCAACTTTCCTGTCCTCATCAATGGCTCTCCCGTCTTACCTGTGAATAACATTAACATTCTTGGTCTAAGCATAAACAAAAAATTGTCTTGGAAACCACAAATCACAATGGTTGCAATTTAGCAGCCTCTAAGACGCTGGGAATACTATTCAGGTTGCGAGAATTTTTTTCTTCTGAGCAGTTACTCCAATTATATAAAGGTCTTATTTGCTCTTGTATGGAGTACTGTTTTCACATTTGGGGGGCTCCGGCTCCTCCACTCTTCTGGATAGGGTTGAGTCTACAGCTAAAAGATTAATAAACTGTCCCCTACTTTCAAAATCTTGACCACCTATCTCTGCGACGTGACGTTGGCGCACTCTCTCTTTTCAATAGGTACTACAATGGCAAGTGCTCGAGGGAATTGGCATCTCGCATCCCTCCACCTTCGCGTCGTCTTCATTGTACAAGGGGTGCCCTGTTTTCGCACCAATTTTGTGTGGATGCTGGAAACCCCAGGCTAGCCCCTTTGTGGTGCCACCTCTGTTCTGTGGAACTCTCTACCATCATCTATTTTTCCTCCTGTATTTAATCTTACTCTTCAAGGCTTCCGTCTGTGCCCACCTGAGGAATGTGCGTTAGGTTCGAGTTTGAGTGAGTATTCTTTCTTTTGTATGTACCCCCTTCTTGAAAAGGGGCTCTGTCCATAAGTTGTGGTGATCTGTTATAAAAAAAAATAAAAAAAAAGATGAAAGCTATTGGTGGTGGTGAACGTTGAAATCGCCTAAAATGATAATTTCAGAGAAAGGAGAAGAAGAAAGTATTTATTCTATTTTGGAGTTAGGGAGTTGAAGAATTTTTAAATAGTCTGTAGAGTTTATATATATATATATATATATATATATATATATATATATATATATATATATATATATATATATATATATATATATATATATATATATATATATATATATATATATATATATATATTATATATATATATGGAAAACTGAAAAAAGTAGTTTTAATTTCTTTTGAGCTTTTATATCATTTATGTAAATTTAAAAAGTTTATTATTATTTTTTATTTTTTTGGCTTAAATGATTTAAGTATTCGGTAATTTAAGAAATATTCCTTGTCATAGATATAAAACTGAATATCCATCTTATGTTAAGGAAAAATTCTTCACAAAACCTTTATAAACCGTTTCATAGATTCTACGCAAACTGGAAGAGAGAACAGTGATCCCTTACCAAATCCTTGGGCAGCATCAAGACCTAGTTCTACCACCACTAATACTACTACTAGTTCCACTCCAGCGACTATATCTTCTTCAACAACCACATCATCAACAACTACTTCAGGAGTTGGTGGCTTGCCTGGTATGATGGGAACTCCAGGAATGCAATCTTTGTTGCAACAGTTAACGGAAAACCATCAACGTATGCAGTCCATGATGCAGTCCATGCTTAATCCCCCCAATACACAAAATATGTTTCAGGTAGTTTTCCATATATATATATATATATATATATATATATATATATATATATATATATATATATATATATATATATATATTATATATATATATATATATATATATATAAAATAAACCAATTATTATTTATTATTTTATTACCTATTTGCATAAATTTAAGTTAAACTTTGGAAGTGATGTTAGTATGACAGTGTTCATTTGTATCTGTTGAAAAGGTTTATTGGGGATGAAATGTGGAAGTAGTAAGTTTGTAAATTGTCAGTAATACTTGATTTATTGAAAAGGGATTCAAAATATTTTAACATTTTCATATATGTCATAAAATTTGTTTTTGGATTTGGATTTGTGCTCTTGAGTTATAAGAGGAAAAATTCTTTCAATTTCCCCAGTTAAAAGAAATGTCTGTTTTTTTTCCTAACAGTAAAGTCCCCCCCCCTCCCCCAATATAATTATTACTTCATTATTATTATTAATTAGTGTTTGTTAATATTTCTATGCACTCATTGTTTATTGGAGTTCTTTAATAAAATTTATTTATCTTTAAATAAATCTGAACACTAAGTGTTTACATAAAATATTGAATTAATATTTTTAATCTGGAATTTGTTTTTAATTTTTTTTTTCAGTTGATTTTTGACATATAGCTCCTTAAATGAGTTTATCTTTGCTTTGGGATCCATTCTGTTGAATTTTTTTAAGTATACTTTAAATAAAAATTTTAAAGAACCAGGAAAAACTCTTTTTCTTAGTTTTTGAATTTTGGAGACTTTAATTTTGAATACAAGGTTACTAAGATATGTTAAAAGAAGGGTTAAGTAAAAAAAGATAAAGGAATAATCTTTGCAAGAAATTTTTAGAGTAATTGGAGTGAGTGGAATAGGGAATCATACTGGAAGACTAGGATTATAAGGGAAATATTGTACAAGAAATTTGCAGTATGTTTAGAAGAAAATCTCTAAAATTATACAAGCTTCATTAAGAAATTGAAATGTTTTGTGCTAGACTGTTGGATCCTAATAGAAAATTATCTTAAAACATTTTATTTTGCATTAATACTTTAGTTCTTATATATATATATTATATATATATATATATATATATATATATATATATATATATATATATATATATATATATATATATATATATATATATATATATATATATATATATATTTATATTTATATTATTGGATTTACAATTTTATTTTTATATAAATTTTTACAGACACTTTTCCCAAATCCAGGATTAACCCAACAAATTATTGGTAGTAATCCACTATTTGCTAACAACCCAAATTTGCAAGAGCAAATGCAGCAAATGTTACCGACTTTCATGCAACAGTTGCAGAATCCAGGAGTCCAAAACTTTCTTACTAATCCTCAGGTAACAAAATAAGTATTAAATAAGAAAGTAAAAAAAAGTAGTATAATTAGATATATTTGATATTTGATATTACAGTGTATGTTCAATGAATAAAATTTTTTGAATTTGAGTGTTATTATTAATATTTAGCCCTTGTCTGCTGTCGCACAAATTCAATCAGGTTTGGAACAGTTAAGAACTTCATCACCAGGACTTTTCAATAGGTATTAAAAACTCCTCAATGGATCTTTATTAGTTTTATATAATTTTAAGAATTTGTTTTTGTCTGTCTATAGAAGAACTTTGAATTAGGAGATTAATAGACAAAATTGTTCGTATTGCTATTCACTAAGTAATTAGTGAATAGCAATACAATAGTCAATAGCAATATGTTAAACTTTACTCAGTAAGTACTCGGTATATATATATATATATATATATATATATATATATATATATATATATATATATATATATATATATATATATATATATATATATATATATATATATATATATATATATATATATATATATATGCAAAAATTAAGGCTTCTATGAATGATGAATGCTTTGCTCTTTTACTGTAATCTAGCTTAGGGTATGCGCCGTCCTAGAGCTTAGAGTTCTATATAAGAAGTTATTTTCCTCTTACCTTGCTTTAGTATCGTTTCCTTATGAATAATATTGTGTATAGTTTGGTATTAAACAATATTCTTGCTTACGAATTTATTTTCTATTAGAATGTTCACAAAATTTACAAAGATCAATCAATTCTATTACAATTCAAAAGCGTGTTGTTTTACCGGCTTTTTGTTTCAGAGTCTTTTTCTACAATGACGCTAACAAAGATCGATATATCGATATATCGCTTTTTAAGCGATATATCGGTAACCATCTCGATTATTAATAATTATTTACATATAATAAAAAATTAAATATTATCAATACAACCTTTATTCCAAGATGGTGGCCGTCTACAACAGCTGCTATAGAACGACCGGAAAGGAAATTAGTGAGAAGATCACAGAGAGGATAGATACCGAAAGAGGGAAGTTTAGAAATCAAAGCTTTGTGCCAGACCCTATCGAAGGCTTTCGATATGCCAGCGCGACAACAAAAGATTTACCGAAGAGCGGAGGACCAAGAGTCAGAGAGAAGGGAAAGAAGATCACCCATAGAGGGCTTCTTACGAAAACCATACTGGCGATCAGAGATAAGATTAGAAGAATTGAGATGTTCCCAAATCTTCCTGTTAAGGATAGATTCGAAAACTTTAGAGAGAACGGAGGTCAAAGAAATAGGACGGTAGTTGGAGGGTTGAGAGGGGTCCCTCTTCTTCGGCACAGGCTGAATGAGCGTACGTTTCCAGCAAGAAGGAAAGGTTGAAGTAGAGAGGCAAAGACGAAATAGTTTACAGAGGCAAGGTGCAAGCTCGGAAACACAAGTTTTGAGAACCACAGGAAGAATACCATCGGGACCGTACGCCTTCTTAGTATTAAGCTCAGAGAGAGCAGAAATGACATCTTTAGAAGAAATTCTAATTTTAGGCATAATTGAGTTAGAGGGGGTTGAAGGAGGAGCAATAGCTCTGGAATCGTCTAAGGTTGAATTAGAGGCAAAAAGTTTGAGCAAAGAGTTCAGCTATAGAAGAAGGTAAAACAGCAGTTGTGCCGTCGGAAGATATTAAAGGAGGGAAAGAGGAAGAAGAAAGTTGACACTTTTTGCAAAACGCCAAAAAGAACGTGAAGAGGAACCAGAAAGATTATTGGATTTTCTACGGAGAAATGAGTTTTTATTGTGACGAAGGATAGATTTTGCACGATTCCGGGATGAAATATAAGTAGCGTGAGTTTCTGGAGTTTGAAGACGACGGTAATCCCTGAAGGCAACATCCCTGCGGCGGATAGCGCGAGAACAAGAAGATTTAAACCAAGGTTTGTTAGGTTTAGTAGAAGGGAAAGAATATGGAATGTACACCTCCATGCCAGAGAGAATCACCTCGGTAATGCGTTCTACACACTCCGAGAGACCCCCACACGGAAGCAATAATCATTCCACGGGAAACCGAAGAAGTACGACCGCAAGTCCAACCAGCTTGCGGCACCGAAGTGCCACAAACGTTTCCTTTCAATAGAAGGGGGTCTTTCCTGCGGAAGACTTGAAGAGATAGAAGAGGATACAGAGATAAGAAGGTGATCGGAGGAACCCAGAGGAGGAAAGAGTTTAACAGTATAAGGAGAAGGATTAGAAGTTAGGAAAAGTTCTAGAATATTGGGTTCATCTCCAAGACAATCAGGAATACGAGTAGGGAGCTGCACCAACTGCTCAAGGTCGTTTTGGATAGCGAAATAGAAGGCACGTTCACCAGCTGTATCATGAGAACTAGATGAAAGCCATTGGCGGTGGTGAACATTGAAATCACCTAATATGATGATTTCAGAGAAAGGAGAAGAATAGAGAATGTGTTCTATTTTTGAGTTTAAATAGTCGAAGAATTTAGGATAGTCAGTAGAATTAGGAGATAAATAAACAGAACAAATGAATTTAGTCGTAGAATGGCAAGAGAACCTAAGCCATAAGGTGGAAAATTCGAAAGACTCCAAATTAGAGACACGAGAACAAACGACATCGTTCCGCACGTTTGCACAACAACCACTTTTGGCTTAAAATTGAGAATAGAGACAGTAGGAGGAAACAGAATAGGGTTTGCTATCAGAACGCTCAAACATCTGAGTTTCGGTCAAGAATAAGAGGTGAGGTCTAGAAGAAGAGAGGTGATGTACAGCAAAGTGGAAATTGGAGTGCAGACCGCGAATGTTGCAGAAATTATTGAAAAAAAATAGACCGTGCATCAGGACAAGCCGGCAGCTGTGTCCTGGTGGCAGCAACCCCATCATCGGAGGCCACCAACTTCCAAGTGGTGATGGGAGGGGCTATATTTGGAAGCCGCTCCCCGGGGCTTCTCCGAGGCTACTTTTGTTGAGAGGCCATCATTCAGTTTTTTTTTTAAAGGGTGTCTGTATTAATGTTTTGTTTGTGCGAAGGAGAGTTTACTCCGATTTAGAAGAAGGTGAGCGCGAAATGAAACAAACCATTGGGCACCGAGATGAGATGGGAAGTACCCTTAGCATCCCATATACCCAATGGGGGGGTAATCTCATCGCCTCGGGAGCGCTACTTCCCTCCCCCATATATATATATATATATATATATATATATATATATATATATATATATATATATATATATATATATATATATATATATATGCGCAGGATAGGCTCGGAAATTCAGGTTATATTAATCTTTTGATATGTTACTTTCTTTGGTATATTAGTTGAATCCTAAAAAAAAAATTTAATCTACTTTTTTTTTTTCCTTTTCTTTTCTTTGTAGTTTCTAGTTACTGTAATTGTCTACAGTTTTTGAAATATTAGTTTTTATTTATGTACGAGTATATCAATTAGTTTTCTACAGTTATTGCTATAATTATTCAGTGAAATTTTACTTACTAATTAAAATATAAAAAATGTATATTTTCAAATGATACCTTGCCGAAAGTATATCTTTCCTGTTTCTGTCTTTAGGAATCTTTAATTATTGTATTAAATGAAATTATCATAGCTCTGAACACAATGCTTTATAATAGTTTTGACGTGTCAGAAATTTAACTCTCATCTTCAGGGTTATAAATTTAAAAAAAAACTAAAATAAAAAACAGGACATTATTATTATTATTGTTGTTGTAGCATGAATGTTGGGGCATCACCAAATCTGCTTTCAACTACATCTGCTAGTTCTACAACAACAGCAGGCACCAACTCCACTACCTCGACACCTTCAACCATCCTAGGGTCGCGCTAGGAGGAGGGCTTACACCAGGAACTGATGCTTTTGCAAATTTAATGGCAACAATGGTAAGGTTTATTTTCTCTTAGGTATTATTAATGTTAAACTCTTGAAATATTTGTTATCATATTAAAGAACAAACCAGGCAGTTAAATAGTTAAAATAAAAAGTTTGGCTAGCATATATTTATTTGCTCATTAAAATTCTTGTGAAAAATCGAGAGGTTCTGTAAGACCTCCAACAGATGGAGAAGAATAAAGTTTGTGTACATTAAAGTCTGAAATGTTTCAAGTAAACTAAATTTTGTTTTATTTCGTTTTTGTCTCTCATTCCGAAACTTCTATTTGGAAAAAAACCTTCCCTTCTTAGTCCAATCTTGAAAAAATTTTTTCTCTAGTTTGCTTCAATTAAATTTCTAAAAACTTTTCTGTCTAGTTATTGTTCTTGAAGAAGTTTGAATTTAGAGATCTTCGTTTTTCAAAATCTCTTTCCCTTTTCAAAAAAAAATGCTTCCAACTATTCTTCTTAAGTTTTTTTCAAACTTTTTTTCAAATATCTAACATTTAAAAACTCACTAAAAACGTTAGAAAAATAATTTCGTGGAAAATTTCAGCTCAATCGGTCAAGAAATAAATAAAATTTCAAAAATGGGGCTTGCCCTATTTTCCGGCATTCAACGTGTTAATCTTCTCTGATTGCCAGTATTGATTTCGTAAAGAACACTTTACTATTGATTTTTTCCTTCTTTTTGATTATTGTTCCTCCGCTCTTAGGTTTTTCGGAGAATCATTTGCTGTAGGGCAAGACATATTGAAAGCCTTCGATAGAGTCTTGCACAAAGCTTCGATTTCCAAACTTCCCTCTTTCGGAATCTATCTTTCCCTCTGTGATCTTCTCTCTGATTTCCTTTCTGGTCGTTCTATAGCAGCTGTTGTAGACGGCCACCGTTCTTCCTTTAAATATATATAAACAGTGATGTTCCTTAGGTATCTGTCCTATCCTCAACTCTTTTTCTACTTTCATTAATGACCTCTCTATTACTTACCCATCCACTCCTATACTGATGATTCCACAATTCATTACTCCTTTCGGTTTAAAAGACTTCCCTACCAACAGTAGTTAATAGACGCAAGTAGGATTGCCTTGGAGCAACTAACCTTTGATCTATCACACATATTTCAAATTGGGGCAAAGAAAACACGGTTGTTTTCAATGCCTCAAAAACTCAGTTCCTCCAACTCTATTCAACCTTCCACACAACTGACATTTTCTTCGAAAACACACAACTCAAATCTTCATCTGTCCTCAATATTCTCGGGGTTTCCTTTTCTCTTAATCTTTCTTGGAAAGATGACATTTTTTCTTTTTCTAAACTAGCTTCTAGGAGGTTGGGTGTTCTGAAGCGCCTACGTGATTTTTTATGCCACTCCAGTTGCTTGCATTTTATTAGGGAGTTCGACCCTGTATGGAATACGCCTCACACATCTGGGATGGTTTCACAAATACAGCTTATGTTGAAAAGGTGGAGTCTTGGACTTTTTGTCTTATAAACTCTTTTTGCTCTTACTGTTTTCAATCTCTTTCTGCCCATCGAATTGTTGCGTCACTCGCGCTGTACCATCACTAATTCAAAGGACATTGATCTTCTAAACGCACACTTTGCATACTTCCACCATTCAGAAAGGCTCGTAGGACACTATTTCTACACTGTCTCATCTTTTCTCTATCCAAGTCTATCCATAACTAACCACTATGCTCAATCGTACATGTACTCTACTGTTAAAGTCTGGAATACACTCCATTTATCTGTTTTCCCAACTTCTTTGACTTGCACACTTTTAAACGCCGTGTATCGGAACATGTCGGCCCTTAACGACCAGATTTCCGGTTATACCCCAACTCTAGTGGAAATCAATAGGCCTCTGGTCTTTGCCTGCCAGAGGAGATGTAAAAAAAATAACAATGACGAAGAGCAAGTATCTCAAGGGGAAAAAAAGCAAAAGATATAATTGCAAAAAGGAATTAAAAAATTGTTTAAATCTGCCCTTGCTACTAAGAGATGGTGACCAATTTTTGTGGTGGAGATATTCAAAAGGAATTTTTCGTAATTTGAGAAGACTGACTTTAAAAAATGTGTCCTTGTTTCTTCCATTGAACATTGAACGAGACCAAAAGAAATGTTATATCTGTAAATGGAGAAAGTTTATTTTTACTTTATAATTTATGAGTTATCAACTTTCACTACGGAATTCCTTTTTTGATTTTATGCTAAAATAAAAAGAATCATGAAGTTTTTATGGAACATCTTTAAAAATACATTTAAAATTTTAAAAAATATATTTAAAAAGGGAATTAAGAAATATTGGAGGGTATCTCATCTTATTTCATTTTTAAATGTAATCAAGGTCGATTATTATTATGCTAATTGTTAAAAAAAAAAAAAAAAAAAAAAAAGCCGATATCCATTTATTGGTAAAATGGTCTCTCTCTCTCTCTCTCAGGACGTTTTTGTAGTGAAATATAATTTTAATTTTTTAGCTCAATAATCATGAGGATAGAAGTGCGCTTTTAATCTTTGATAAAGAAATTTTTATTTTAATTGATAAGCATAATAATAATAACCAGGGAGGTGAAAATTGAATTGGAATCCGGAATTGCAGAATCTGTAAATTTTGACAATATCTGAATCAGGTGAGATAGTCTTTCCAGAACCAAAAATAGAATTGGAGTTTAGTTTTGAAAATCGAATGTACCCAATTAATTGCAATGAGAATCGCATGAGATTTTCATTGGTTGAAATTGGAATAAAAATCTGAAATAGTACATAGGAATTAGAACTATGGTTGGATTATCTTATAGCAAATTCTACAATCCTGATTGCTTAACAGTTATCCCTCCCATTTTTAATGGGTGAAGAATGTTTTCTATTATGTTTTGAGCTTACTATTTGGAAATTGTAATTTGAAGGTATTTTATAATATTTTGAACCTCTCTCAAAGTTTTTTACTGCATAAGCAAATCATTTATTGCATTCACAAGCACTTCAGGGTGGAGTTTCCGGGAATAATCCTGAGCAGCTGCATCGCAGTTGGAACAACTAACAGCCATGGGATTCACCAATCGAGAAGCTAGCCTTCAGGGTAAGTGTTGAACTGAAATGCTAGAAGAAAAAAAATTCTTCAAAACTAAGCTATATATATATATATATATATATATATATATATATATATATATATATATATATATATATATATATATATATATATATATATATATATATATATATATATATATATATATATATATATATATATATATATATATTTATATATATATATAATATAAACTGGGTCTTCAAGCCCGTGAATCATTCGTTCTACCATTATGACACTGTAGCGTGTTTGTTCTCCATTATTTATTATATTATTTAATTAAAAAATTATTTACATAAGAAATAAAATAAAATTGATTTTCTAATTTTGAGTATTTTCTTCCTCAGCTTTAATAGCAACTTTGGGTGATGTTAACGCAGCAGTTGAACATTTGTTGGCTCGACCAGATCCCCAGAGCTAAGCTTATTATTATTTTGTGCTTATTATTATCATTATTATTATTGCAAGCTATAAAAAGTATTTAAAAATTTTATTAGTCTTAAACTTATTATTGACATATATATTTACTTTTTTTTTTTTTTTCATTGAATAATACCTTCCATGTAATATATTTCTTTTATTATCCTTTATTTTTTTGAAAAAATATTTTTTTTTATAATTGTATCTAATTATGAAATTTGAGTTTTAAAAAAATATCAGGGGTTCATAAATTATTATTATATATTTATATATATATATATATATATATATATATATATATATATATATATATATATATATATATATATATATATATATATATATATATATATATATATATATATATATATATATATATATATCCTGAACTAGATTTCCTACCATACATGGACATCAACATGGTAGCTGAAGTTTAAAAAATAGATCCGGTGCAAGGATGAAGAATTTAAATTTTTTTATTTGATTAGAAGGAACTATAGAAGAAAATACTCTTTAACCATTCCTTTAATTTACTTCCTAATTCGGTGTAAAGCGTTTGTTAATAATGAAGTTAAATTAAAATAAAAACTTGTAATGGGCTTTTGGTTTCTGAAAAATTGTGAGTGAGACTGAAAGATAAGGTAATATTTATTGCATAAACAATTTAACTTTATTATATTAAAGTATGTTCTTGACAGAGTGAAAATTAGAAGGGGAAACTTTGATGTACTAAATAATGTAAACATTTATGTCTCGTTTTCTCTTCTCTCATTTCACACTTACTTTTTCTCAACCCCTTCCCCTACTTCTCTTTAATTTTTTTTTCTGTATCTCTTCACATCTATTCTATTTCCTACACTCCTCTTCCTTCTCTTTTTTTTCTTTGTTTTCATTTTTCTGTTTTTCTTTACGTTTTTATCTTTCTCTCTCTCCCTTACAGGATTTGTAACATTTTCACAAGTATTTTTCTGCAAACTACTACTTTGTCTTTCAAACTTACACGAGTATCGACAAAGCTTCCGAACTAAATGACAATTCTTATGCGATCTCTTGCCATCTTAGCCCTTCAGCTTCAATATTTCTTCTACATTCTGTTCAGTAGAATCTATGTTGGAAACTTATTTCCCTCTGCACAGTCCAGTGTTGGGGAGCTGATGAAATTTGTTTTGGCTCCAGCTCCAGTCATTGTCAGATGTGGCTACGGTTCCGGAATCATTGATTTGAGCGGCTCCGGTGGCTCCTCTGATTTAAAGATATTCTAAATTTTTATACAGTTGTATTTAGATATTACCGCCACCCAGGAACATCAGCCCAAATGCAGTTCTGAGGCAATGGGACTCAAGACCTCATTGTTTCATAATAGTTTTGAGCTGGGGACAACTTTGCTAGCACAAAACAAGCCCTTTTTTTAAAAAATCTATACAACCAAATTTATAAAACAAAATGTACTCATCAAAAATAAACTAATTGTAAATTTTTTTCAAAATTTGTTTTAAGAAACCGTATGGCCTCAATTATATCCTCTTTTATTGAGGCTCATAAGTCTGACCAAATTATTCGAAGGGCCGAAAATAGGCGTCTCACACTAACATGAGTTGTTGGCATTGAAGTTATTGTAAAAGCAACATTCTGAATTATTTTTGGGTATTGTGGAATATTTAGCTTTGATGATCTATCTAATTTCTCCATAATAGACATGATATATTTCAAGCTTAAATTTAGCAATGAGAGATCCTCGATTACTATCATTTTTATACCAGTCCGAAGGCGTTTTCCTTTCAGATCAAGGAACCCTTCATAAGCTGCTTCATCCTCAAAATTTAAAGAGGATGAAGTTGAATGTTGGTTTACATTAAGTTCATTAACTTCATTAAGTGCTTGACATTTTTCATATCCTTCTTTTTGAGTTGGTGATTGTTTTGAAGTATTATATTACTCCATTCGAATTTCTGTATTAATCATTGCTATCTTACCTCTACTGAGCAGCATGTCATTTAGGGTAATCCGGTACATAGGTTCAATAAACATTGCAGCAAGTAATACTTCATTATTAAGAACTTTCTCTTTTTTCATTGACTCTCTAATTGCATCTGAAATTGTTCCACCTATTTGAGAAAGTCAGTATAGGTTTTTGCCACTTTATAAAATAATTCAGGGGTTAGCTCAGCTGCTTGTAATCTTTTAGTCACTAAGATTGGATGACGAAGGATTGCTTCAAGCTTTTTCTACTTCTCACTACTGAAAATCAATCATCATTTTGTCTGGATGAGCCATGTCAGTTACTGTATTCTATAGTTCTAAAAAGTGCTTAATCATTAGGTATATAAGTACTGACGCATCTAGTTGCTTGGTCTATGATAGCAACTTTTCTTCTCTTACATTTTAATATAGCTTCAACTTTTGGTGGTCGTGCAGTCAGCAATTTGACGTAAATTTGTTATAAGAGTATGGACATGTCCTTTCAAGCCATCTCTGATAATGAGCTGTAACGTGTGTACAGCACATTGCATGTATTCTATTTTTACAGCAGTGAAAACAGATTCCACATCTTCATTTAATTCCTTTTTTAAACCACCATAATTTTCTGGGTCAGTGATACATATTTCGGATTCACAGTCTAAATTCGTATCTATTTCAAAGTGGTTTACATTGAGTTTATCTATTGCACTTATAATCTTCGGTGCATTATCCGTTACGACTGCTAAAACTTTGTCATTAGTAAGTTCAGACTCTTTGAGAACTTCCTCAACTATGTTAAAGTTGCCATTCAATATGAATGGCTTGTCCCATTTTCCAATTTTCCCCTTACAAGTGATAAGCACACAGTTTATTAGCTAAACCATAAAGAAACATCTAAGCTAACATGAAAAGTCAAAAATACCTCAAAGTAATGCCAAAACCAAGATGCACAATCCCAAATAGCTGAGTCAATTATACTATACCTTGATCATCCATATATTGATCCAACTTTTTCTTAAAACGATTTAAAAAATTAACCACTCTGTTGCTAAATAAAATATTTTCTTATCCAGATGATAAACTGTATTTTTTATCTTATGACCCCTTATATTCACTGAGTTTGTAGACCTTTCCATTTCCTGTAAAAGAATAATTTTAAAGATTTCATTTGAATTTGTTACATTTAACTTCATTGTTTAATTTCTTTAATAACCTCAAACTTCTTTCCACCAATAGTATTGCATGTTATTTACAACTATTTTCAGGAAGTGAAGCATTGGAGAATGTGATTTGATTCTATGTACTTAAAACTAGTTTGTTTTATGTTTCCTTATTTTATGGAAAGTTTCAAGCTCTAATATTTCCTTCAGATTTTACTTCTTGTTATGAATACTTAATTTCTTTTATGGATCATTTTTTGGTCTCGAGTTATATTTTGTTCTTTACTTCTGGCTCGAAGTCGTCTTTTATATATATATATATATATATATATATATATATATATATATATATATATATATATATATATATATATATATATATATATATATATATATATATATATATATATATATATATATATATATATTTTTTTTTTTTTTTATTTACAGTTCACCATCGCCCACGGGCTGAGCCCTTTTCTAGGAGGGGCAGAAATATAAAATAAAGCCCACTCAATCCCACCCTAACGCAAATCTCTCATGTGAACACAGACGGATGCATTGGAGAGGAAGATTAAATGCAGCAGGAAAAATAGATGATGTCAGAGAGTTTATAGAACAGAAGTTATTTGAAAGGATTCACCACAACGGACAAGTTTGGACTTTACAATATTCACTCACAATTCATGTGAAATCTGGTATTCCTTGTGCTGCGAGGGGGACGCAGTGGTAGTGGAATGCGAAACGTCTCCCTCGAGCAACAACTGCCGTTGTAGTACCTGTAGAAAAGAGAGAGTGCATCAACGTCACGTCGCAGAAACAAAGGGTTAAGTGAGTTTGACAGTAGCCTACAGTTATATTAATCTTTTAGCATTAGGTTCAACTTTATCAAAAAGAAAGGTGGTACCGACGCCTCCCACATGTAAGAACTAATCCAATCAAGGGCGGATAAGACCCTTATATAATTGATATATAGGTGATCTGCAATCTGAACAGTATTCCCATCTTCTTTGAAGCCGCCTTAACAAAGATTGTGATATGAGGTTTCCAAGAAAATATATTGTTTATGTTCACACCAAGAATGTTAATGTTGTTTACAGGTGAGACAGGAGAGCCTTTGAAAGTATTGGGAGGTGTGTTTGAGAATGAGGTGTGAAGAAGTTGAGTTTTTAAAGAGTTGAATTTCACAAGGTTGAGACGATTCATCGGGAAATCCCGTTAAGATCGGTAAGAATAGAGTGAGAAAGTTGAAGACGAGAAGCAAAAGAGGGAACAGATTTGAAATGAGTAGAAGAATGAAGAGTTGAGTTATCTGCATATGAATGAACAGAGTTGAAGTGGAGCTGAGAAGATCGTTGATGAAAAGTAGTAATGAAGTTAGAGATAGAACATAACCCTGAGAAAGATTACAATTGACAGAAAAAGAGGAAGAGGTCGTTCTATCGACAAGTGCCGATATGGAACGATCCGAGAGAAAACTAGACATAAGTAAGCAAAGAGATGGAGGAAACCCAAAGGAATAGAGCTCGGAGAGTAATGACGCATGCCATATGTCAAAAGCCTTGGAAATGTCAAGCTTCACCACACAAGACTCCCCATAATCCCTAAAAACAGAAGACCATAAATCAGTTGGATAATAAAATATGTCACCAGTAGACTTCGAAAGCTGTACTTATGATATGAAAGAAGGGCGTGAAACTCAAGATAATATGCGCCAGCTCAAATGCACACTACTTCAGAACACAGAGAGGAATGCTTTCCGGGCCTCTGGCCTTCCTGACGTTCATAGTTCTCAGGATCACATGAACCTGATCATTTATATGTACTAGTATATAGCATTAATCTGCAGATTTATTTTTATCAATTTCTTTATCATTTCATTGATTTAACTTATTATTAACTTAAGAATTTTCAAGTCCTTTGCAGTATTTTCTATATTTTGACTTTATAATTTTGTTCTATAGGGATTCTCTGTGGCGTGAAACCCTTGAAAACGCTTATGCAGATAGTTTCTACTTTTGCCAAAAATAAACCTTAATTCTAAAAGTTTAGCCTACAAAATTAATAAAGGAAATTATACAAAAGAACTCACCATTTAATTGTTCTGCAAATTCTAGAATGAAATTGGATTTTCTTTGATTTCCAAATTAAATTATATTTGGATGAGTGGCTTATTAGTTTAAGCGCATAAGTAAATTTTAACAGTAACTTTACAGCCAATGTAGAAACATAAACATAAACCTAAGCAAGAACCTACAACTCTCTGATCCAAAACCCAAGGCCTAGAGTAAACAATGATTCACAACAATCATACAATTCAAGTTAATAAACTAACCCAACCCAAGCAATCAAAAGTCAATTTAATTCAAATAGTAAGATTTAAAAGGTATGAGGGAAGAGTAGCTCAAGTTAGGCCCCAACTTCTTTCACAAAGCTTTATAAGAACTGCCTAAGGCTTTTTAAGAGAATATATAACTACAATTAGGCTATATTAGTTTAATTAGTTAATACATTACGTTCTGGAAGATTTTCTTAAAAGTCAATATGGGCGATGTAGTTAAAAAATGTTAAACTTAACTGCCAAAGTGATTTACACCGACATCGTTTTTTAATAGCAAATCGCAAGCCCAACAACGGTGAACAACCTCGCTTTTTAGTCAACAAGTAGTGATAAACATGGAGTGTTGCCATCTTTTTAATAGATTTTTTTAGGGAGATTTTGATACTTCCTAAATCATTAAATAAATATATAATATAAGGATTCTCAATAGTTCCTTTATCAACAGAGGAAGCATATGAACCAGTGATATTTTATGCACATCAGAGTTCAAGGACATTTTCAAAAGTGGAATAGATTCCTCTCAATAATTTCAAAGAAGTTTTCAGAATTTGAGAAGAACCAAAGCGAAGAAATTATTATTATTATTATTATTATTATTATTATTATTATTATTATTATTATTATTATTATTATTATTATTATTATTATTATAATTTTATTAGTAGTAATAATGACGAAAGAAATGGTTCTAAAATTATTTCTTTTTTAATTTTTACGTTTTGTTTATTAGTCAAAGTTTTAATTTAATTATATGGCAATAAATTTTTTTTTTTAAATTAGACTTTTACTCGCTCATTATGTACTGCCATTATTTGTCTGATATTTTTTATTTATAACTACAATGTCCAAACTGCTATAAGTACGTTTTTTTTGTCATTTTTTGTAAAATTTCTAGTGATTAAAGTGCAAATTAAGTTATTTTTTAATACCCTTTACGCTTTGATCAGTTTAATTGCTCTCTCTCTCTCCTCTCACTCTCTTCTCTCTCCTCTCTCTCTCTCTTAAAATTATCTTAAAACATTTTATTTTGCATTAATACTTTAGTTCTATATATATATATATATATATATATATATATATATATATATATATATATATATATATATATATATATATATATATATATATATATATATATATATATATATATATATATATATATATATATATTATTGGATTTACAATTTTATTTTTATATAAATTTTTACAGACACTTTTCCCAAATCCAGGATTAACCCAACAAATTATTGGTAGTAATCCACTATTTGCTAACAACCCAAATTTGCAAGAGCAAATGCAGCAAATGTTACCGACTTTCATGCAACAGTTGCAGAATCCAGGAGTCCAAAACTTTCTTACTAATCCTCAGGTAACTAAATAAGTATTAAATAAGAAAGTAAAAAAAAGTAGTATAATTAGATATATTTGATATTTGATATTACAGTGTATGTTCAATGAATAAAATTTTTTGAATTTGAGTGTTATTATTATTAATATTTAGCCCTTGTCTGCTGTCGCACAAATTCAATCAGGTTTGGAACAGTTAAGAACTTCATCACCAGGACTTTTCAATAGGTATTAAAAACTCCTCAATGGATCTTTATTAGTTTTATATAATTTTAAGAATTTGTTTTTGTCTGTCTATAGAAGAACTTTGAATTAGGAGATTAATAGACAAAATTGTTCGTATTGCTATTCACTAAGTAATTAGTGAATAGCAATACAATAGTCAATAGCAATATGTTAAACTTTACTCAGTAAGTACTCGGTATATATATATATATATATATATATATATATATATATATATATATATATATATATATATATATATATATATATATATATATATATATATATATATATATATATATATATGCAAAAATTAAGGCTTCTATGAATGATGAATGCTTTGCTCTATTACTGTAATCTAGCTTAGGGTATGCGCCGTCCTAGAGCTTAGAGTTCTATATAAGAAGTTATTTTCCTCTTACTTGCTTTAGTATCGTTTCCTTATGAATAATATTGTGTATAGTTTGGTATTAAACAATATTCTTGCTTACGAATTTATTTTCTATTAGAATGTTCACAAAATTTACAAAGATCAATCAATTCTATTACAATTCAAAAGCGTGTTGTTTTACCGGCTTTTAGTTTCAGAGTCTTTTTCACAATGACGCTAACAAAGATCGATACTATATCGATATATCGGTAACCATCTCGATTATTAATAATTATTTACATATAATAAAAAATTAAATATTATCAATACAACCTTTATTCCAAGATGGTGGCCGTCTACAACAGCTGCTATAGAACGACCGGAAAGGAAATTAGTGAGAAGATCACAGAGAGGATAGATACCGAAAGAGGGAAGTTTAGAAATCAAAGCTTTGTGCCAGACCCTATCGAAGGCTTTCGATATGCCAGCGCGACAACAAAAGATTTACCGAAGAGCGCAGGACCAAGAGTCAGAGAGAAGGGAAAGAAGATCACCCATAGAGGGCTTCTTACGAAAACCATACTGGCGATCAGAGATAAGATTAGAAGAATTGAGATGTTCCCAAATCTTCCTGTTAAGGATAGATTCGAAAACTTTAGAGAGAACGGAGGTCAAAGAAATAGGACGGTAGTTGGAGGGTTGAGAGGGGTCCCTCTTCTTCGGCACAGGCTGAATGAGCGTACGTTTCCAGCAAGAAGGAAAGGTTGAAGTAGAGAGGCAAAGACGAAATAGTTTACAGAGGCAAGGTGCAAGCTCGGAAACACAAGTTTTGAGAACCACAGGAAGAATACCATCGGGACCGTACGCCTTCTTAGTATTAAGCTCAGAGAGAGCAGAAATGACATCTTTAGAAGAAATTCTAATTTTAGGCATAATTGAGTTAGAGGGGGTTGAAGGAGGAGCAATAGCTCTGGAATCGTCTAAGGTTGAATTAGAGGCAAAAAGTTTGAGCAAAGAGTTCAGCTATAGAAGAAGGTAAAACAGCAGTTGTGCCATCGGAAGATATTAAAGGAGGGAAAGAGGAAGAAGAAAGTTGACACTTTTTGCAAAACGCCAAAAAGAACGTGAAGAGGAACCAGAAAGATTATTGGATTTTCTACGGAGAAATGAGTTTTTATTGTGACGAAGGATAGATTTTGCACGATTCCGGGATGAAATATAAGTAGCGTGAGTTTCTGGAGTTTGAAGACGACGGTAATCCCTGAAGGCAACATCCCTGCGGCGGATAGCGCGAGAACAAGCAGAGTTAAACCAAGGTTTGTTAGGTTTAGTAGAAGGGAAAGAATATGGAATGTACACCTCCATGCCAGAGAGAATCACCTCGGTAATGCGTTCTACACACTCCGAGAGACCCCCACACGGAAGCAATAATCATTCCACGGGAAACCGAAGAAGTACGACCGCAAGTCCAACCAGCTTGCGGCACCGAAGTGCCACAAACGTTTCCTTTCAATAGAAGGGGGTCTTTCCTGCGGAAGACTTGAAGAGATAGAAGAGGATACAGAGATAAGAAGGTGATCGGAGGAACCCAGAGGAGGAAAGAGTTTAACAGTATAAGGAGAAGGATTAGAAGTTAGGAAAAGTTCTAGAATATTGGGTTTATCTCCAAGACGATCAGGAATACGAGTAGGGAGCTGCACCAACTGCTCAAGGTCGTTTTGGATAGCGAAATAGAAGGCACGTTCACCAGCTGTATCATGAGAACTAGATGAAAGCCATTGGCGGTGGTGAACATTGAAATCACCTAATATGATGATTTCAGAGAAAGGAGAAGAATAGAGAATGTGTTCTATTTTTGAGTTTAAATAGTCGAAGAATTTAGGATAGTCAGTAGAATTAGGAGATAAATAAACAGAACAAATGAATTTAGTCGTAGAATGGCAAGAGAACCTAAGCCATAAGGTGGAAAATTCGGAAGACTCCAAATTAGAGACACGAGAACAAACGACATCGTTGCGCACGTATGCACAACAACCGCTTTTGGCTGAAAATTGAGAATAGAGACAGTAGGAGGAAACAGAATAGGGTTTGCTATCAGAACGCTCAAACATCTGAGTTTCGGTCAAGAATAAGAGGTGAGGTCTAGAAGAAGAGAGGTGATGTACAGCAAAGTGGAAATTGGAGTGCAGACCGCGAATGTTGCAGAAATTATTGAAAAAAATAGACCGTGCATCAGGACAAGCCGGCAGCTGTGTCCTGGTGGCACCAACCCCATCACCGGAGGCCACCAACTTCCAAGTGGTGATGGGGGAAGGGGTGGATGAGGGGCTATTATTTGGAAGCCGCCCCCGGGGCTTCTCCGAGGCTACTTTTGTTGAGAGGCCATCATTCAGTTTTTTTTTTTTTTTTTTTAAAGGGTGTCTGTATTAATGTTTTGTGTGTGCGAAGGAGAGTTTACTCCGATTTAGAAGAAGGTGAGCGCGAAATGGAACAAACCATTGGGCACCGAGATGAGATGGGAAGTACCCTTAACATCCCATATACCCAATGGGGGGTAATCTCATCGCCTCGGGAGCGCTACTTCCCTCCCCCATATATATATATATATATATATATATATATATATATATATATATATATATATATATATATATATATATATATATATATATATATATATATATATATATATATATATATATATATATATATATATATATATATATATATGCGCAGGATAGGCTCGGAAATTCAGGTTATATTAATCTTTTGATATGTTACTTTCTTTGGTATATTAGTTGAATCCTAAAAAAAAAATTTAATCTACTTTTTTTTTTTCCTTTTCTTTTCTTTGTAGTTTCTAGTTACTGTAATTGTCTACAGTTTTTGAAATATTAGTTTTTATTTATGTACGAGTATATCAATTAGTTTTCTACAGTTATTGCTATAATTATTCAGTGAAATTTTACTTACTAATTAAAATATAAAAAATGTATATTTTCAAATGATACCTTGCCGAAAGTATATCTTTCCTGTTTCTGTCTTTAGGAATCTTTAATTATGTATTAAATGAAATTATCATAGCTCTGAACACAATGCTTTATAATAGTTTTGACGTGTCAGAAATTTAACTCTCATCTTCAGGGTTATAAATTTAAAAAAAAACTAAAATAAAACAGGACATTATTATTATTATTGTTGTTGTAGCATGAATGTTGGGGCATCACCAAATCTGCTTTCAACTACATCTGCTAGTTCTACAACAACAGCAGGCACCAACTCCACTACCTCGACACCTTCAACCATCCTAGGGTCGCAGCTAGGAGGAGGGCTTACACCAGGAACTGATGCTTTTGCAAATTTAATGGCAACAATGGTAAGGTTTATTTTCTCTTAGGTATTATTAATGTTAAACTCTTGAAATATTTGTTATCATATTAAAGAACAAACCAGGCAGTTAAATAGTTAAAATAAAAAGTTTGGCTAGCATATATTTATTTGCTCATTAAAATTCTTGTGAAAAATCGAGAGGTTCTGTAAGACCTCCAACAGATGGAGAAGAATAAAGTTTGTGTACATTAAAGTCTGAAATGTTTCAAGTAAACTATGTCTTTTGTCTCTCAACTTCGACCTTCCCTTCTTGCTTGAAACGTTTGCTCATTCTACCTGTGCTGAAGAAGGTGGATCTCTTTCAACCCCCCAATGCTCCAACTATTCTTCTTAAGTTTTCGAATCTATTCTTAACATGAAAATTTGGAAACACCTCAATTCTTTTAATCTTCTCTGATTGCCAGTATTGATTTCGTAAAGAACACTTTACTATTGATTTTTTCCTTCTTTTTGATTATTGTTCCTCCGCTCTTAGGTTTTTCGGAGAATCATTTGCTGTAGGGCAAGACATATTGAAAGCCTTCGATAGAGTCTTGCACAAAGCTTCGATTTCCAAACTTCCCTCTTTCGGAATCTATCTTTCCCTCTGTGATCTTCTCTCTGATTTCCTTTCTGGTCGTTCTGTTGTAGACGGCCACCGTTCTTCCTTTAAATATATATAAACAGTGATGTTCCTTAGGTATCTGTCCTATCCTCAACTCTTTTTCTACTTTCATTAATGACCTCTCTATTACTTACCCATCCACTCCTATACTGATGATTCCACAATTCATTACTCCTTTCGGTTTAAAAGACTTCCCTACCAACAGTAGTTAATAGACGCAAGTAGGATTGCCTTGGAGCAACTAACCTTTGATCTATCACACATATTTCAAATTGGGGCAAAGAAAACACGGTTGTTTTCAATGCCTCAAAAACTCAGTTCCTCCAACTCTATTCAACCTTCCACACAACTGACATTTTTCTTCGAAAACACACAACTCAAATCTTCATCTGTCCTCAATATTCTCGGGGTTTCCTTTTTCTCTTAATCTTTCTTGGAAAGATGACATTTTTTTCTTTTTCTAAACTAGCTTCTAGGAGGTTGGGTGTTCTGAAGCGCCTACGTGATTTTTTATGCCACTCCAGTTGCTTGCATTTTATTAGGGAGTTCGACCCTGTATGGAATACGCCTCACACATCTGGGATGGTTTCACAAATACAGCTTATGTTGAAAAGGTGGAGTCTTGGACTTTTTGTCTTATAAACTCTTTTTGCTCTTACTGTTTTCAATCTCTTTCTGCCCATCGAATTGTTGCGTCACTCGCGCTGTACCATCACTAATTCAAAGGACATTGATCTTCTAAACGCACACTTTGCATACTTCCACCATTCAGAAAGGCTCGTAGGACACTATTTCTACACTGTCTCATCTTTTCTCTATCCAAGTCTATCCATAACTAACCACTATGCTCAATCGTACATGTACTCTACTGTTAAAGTCTGGAATACACTCCATTTATCTGTTTTCCCAACTTCTTTGACTTGCACACTTTTAAACGCCGTGTATCGGAACATGTCGGCCCTTAACGACCAGATTTCCGGTTATTTACCCCAACTCTAGTGGAAATCAATAGGCCTCTGGTCTTTGCCTGCCAGAGGAGATGTAAAAAAAATAACAATGACGAAGAGCAAGTATCTCAAGGGGAAAAAAAGCAAAAGATATAATTGCAAAAAGGAATTAAAAAATTGTTTAAATCTGCCCTTGCTACTAAGAGATGGTGACCAATTTTTGTGGTGGAGATATTCAAAAGGAATTTTTCGTAATTTGAGAAGACTGACTTTAAAAAATGTGTCCTTGTTTCTTCCATTGAACATTGAACGAGACCAAAAGAAATGTTATATCTGTAAATGGAGAAAGTTTATTTTTACTTTATAATTTATGAGTTATCAACTTTCACTACGGAATTCCTTTTTTGATTTTATGCTAAAATAAAAAGAATCATGAAGTTTTTATGGAACATCTTTAAAAATACATTTAAAATTTTAAAAAATATATTTAAAAAGGGAATTAAGAAATATTGGAGGGTATCTCATCTTATTTCATTTTTAAATGTAATCAAGGTCGATTATTATTATGCTAATTGTTAAAAAAAAAAAAAAGCCGATATCCATTTATTGGTAAAATGGTCTCTCTCTCTCTCTCTCAGGACGTTTTTGTAGTGAAATATAATTTTAATTTTTTAGCTCAATAATCATGAGGATAGAAGTGCGCTTTTAATCTTTGATAAAGAAATTTTTATTTTAATTGATAAGCATAATAATAATAACCAGGGAGGTGAAAATTGAATTGGAATCCGGAATTGCAGAATCTGTAAATTTTGACAATATCTGAATCAGGTGAGATAGTCTTTCCAGAACCAAAAATAGAATTGGAGTTTAGTTTTGAAAATCGAATGTACCCAATTAATTGCAATGAGAATCGCATGAGATTTTCATTGGTTGAAATTGGAATAAAAATCTGAAATAGTACATAGGAATTAGAACTATGGTTGGATTATCTTATAGCAAATTCTACAATCCTGATTGCTTAACAGTTATCCCTCCCATTTTTAATGGGTGAAGAATGTTTTCTATTATGTTTTGAGCTTACTATTTGGAAATTGTAATTTGAAGGTATTTTATAATATTTTGAACCTCTCTCAAAGTTTTTTACTGCATAAGCAAATCATTTATTGCATTCACAAGCACTTCAGGGTGGAGTTTCCGGGAATAATCCTGAGCAGCTGCATCGCAGTTGGAACAACTAACAGCCATGGGATTCACCAATCGAGAAGCTAGCCTTCAGGGTAAGTGTTGAACTGAAATGCTAGAAGAAAAAAAATTCTTCAAAACTAAGCTTATTATATATATATATATATATAATATATATATATATATATATATATATATATATATATATATATATATATATATATATATATATATATATATATATATATATATATATAATATAAACTGGGTCTTCAAGCCCGTGAATCATTCGTTCTACCATTATGACACTGTAGCGTGTTTGTTCTCCATTATTTATTATATTATTTAATTAAAAAATTATTTACATAAGAAAATAAAATAAAATTGATTTTCTAATTTTGAGTATTTTCTTCCTCAGCTTTAATAGCAACTTTGGGTGATGTTAACGCAGCAGTTGAACGTTTGTTGGCTCGACCAGATCCCCAGAGCTAAGCTTATTATTATTTTGTGCTTATTATTATCATTATTATTATTGCAAGCTATAAAAAGTATTTAAAAAATTTTATTAGTCTTAAACTTAAATTATTAAAAAAAATATATATTTACTTTTTTTTTTTTTTTTCATTGAATAATACCTTCCATGTAATATATTTCTTTTATTATCCTTTATTTTTTTGAAAAATATTTTTTTATAATTGTATCTAATTATGAAATTTGAGTTTTAAAAAATATCAGGGGTTCAAAATTATTATATATATATATATATATATATATATATATATATATATATATATATATATATATATATATATATATATATATATATATATATATATATATATATATATATATATATATCCTGAACTAGATTTCCTACCATACATGGACATCAACATGGTAGCTGAAGTTTAAAAAATAGATCCGGTGCAAGGATGAAGAATTTAAATTTTTTTATTTGATTAGAAGGAACTATAGAAGAAAATACTCTTTAACCATTCCTTTAATTTACTTCCTAATTCGGTGTAAAGCGTTTGTTAATAATGAAGTTAAATTAAAATAAAAACTTGTAATGGGCTTTTGGTTTCTGAAAAATTGTGAGTGAGACTGAAAGATAGAGGTGGACCGGATATCCGCATCCGCATCCGCAACTGCGGATATCCGCATCATTTTTCCAATATCCGCATTCGCGGATATCCGCAATTGGATATCCGCAACCGCATCCGCATCCGCGGATAGTAAAAAATTACTATACAAAATTTTGTATTGAACGCAGAACCTCTTTCTGAACGCCATACAGGCGACTATCTTGAAACTGTATTTGAAAAGATGCTGACAAAATGGAAGATTTCATTAAATGAAGTGCACTGCGTAGTCAAGGATTCGGGCACAAATATAAAAAAAGCACTTTCTCTGGTAAGAGTGAAAAATGTAGATTGCTTTGCACACCAAACTCAGATAGTAGTTAAAAATTCCATTATGAGTCAAAAATGTGTATCCGATTTAATAACCAAATGTAGATTAATTGCTACGCATTTCAATCACTCCGTTGTAGCCCAAAATGAGCTGAAGAAAATACAAACAAGATTAAATGTTCGTCCACTTTCTGTCATGCAAGATATTCAAACACTTTGTAATAGTAGTTTGCATATGCTTGAGAGGATGAGCGAAATTAATGAGGCCATTTGCCTTTATGCTTCAAGCAGCACAAAAATAAAGCCTCTAAAAGGGGACGAAAATGACATTTTAAATAATTGTATTAATATCCTTAAGACTTTTGAAGAATTAACAAAGACTAAAAGTTCAGCTGAATCATGTTTGTCAGATGTGATACCACTTGTTTCAACATTGAAAGTTGTGTTAACAAATGTTATTAAGTCTAAGGGAGTTTCAAGGATGACTGAAACATTAATGAAGGAGATGAACGACAGATTTGAAAACCTGGAAAATGATGATGCTTATACAATTGCAACCTTTTTAGATCCTAGGTACAAAACAAAAATTTTTAAACCACTTGTTTCTCAGAATGTTAAAATCAAATTAGGATGCTTAAGCGATGAGATGATAGATACAACTAAAATAACGCCTTTCAAGAAAAAGCCAAAGCTCTCAGATACAAAAAGAAACAAAATCTGTTAGCTTAAGCATTGCTAAATCAATGAAAGATCTTCTAGCTTCCAGCAGCAATGAAGAATCACAGTCAGAAGTGTCAAAGGAAACAATATCGATTATTGAAAATTATCTGAAACTCCAACGTTTGGAGGCAGATAAAGACCAACTGGTTTGGTGGAGAGATAATTGCAAAAGTTTCCCTTTTCTTGCTGAGCTGGCAAGGACTTATTTAGCATGTCCTTCAACTAGTGTTGCTAGTGAGTGTCTTTTCAGTGGAGCAGGCCTCATTTGCGACGAAAAGCGAACCAAACTTTCACCTGAAAGAGCCCAAAAGCTTTTTTTCTAAAAAATAACTTACCAATTATTAACTTCAAATGGAATATGTGAAACTGTGAAGTGTGAAGTTAATACTGAATTACTGGTTATATATATATATATATATATATATATATATATATATATATATATATATATATATATATATATATATATATATATATATATATATATATATATATATATATATATATATAACCTTTTTCCAAATGGGTGGAGGTTGGGAAAGAGGTTGGTGGGGTGTTATCTATGGTAACATAGATTCTGGATATTATATTTAAAATTCCAAGAATCTATGGCAAAAACTCTTAAAAAATTAAACTATCCGCATCCGCATCCGCATCTGCGGATATCCGCAATTGAATATCCGCAACCGCATCCGCATCCGCGGATAGTAAAAAATTACTATCCGGTCCACCTCTACTGAAAGATAAGGTAATATTTATTGCATAAACAATTTAACTTTATTATATTAAAGTATGTTCTTGACAGAGTGAAAATTAGAAGGGGAAACTTTGATGTACTAAATAATGTAAACATTTATGTCTCGTTTTCTCTTCTCTCATTTCACACTTACTTTTTCTCAACCCCTTCCCCTACTTCTCTTTAATTTTTTTTTCTGTATCTCTTCACATCTATTCTATTTCCTACACTCCTCTTCCTTCTCTTTTTTTTCTTTGTTTTCATTTTTCTGTTTTTCTTTACGTTTTATCTTTCTCTCTCTCCCTTACAGGATTTGTAACATTTTCACAAGTATTTTTCTGCAAACTACTACTTTGTCTTTCAAACTTACACGAGTATCGACAAAGCTTCCGAACTAAATGA
>SEYY01022751.1:137500-155000 GCA_009176605.1 Armadillidium nasatum | reverse complement strand
ATTGCGTTGCCCTTGTAGCACTAGGGGTGACGTGCTTTCGCATGAATTTTGTGTTAATACAGTAAACCCTTGAGTTTCCCTTTGTGGGGCCTCCTTCTTTCTAGGCACTTCTGTTCTGTGGAACTCTTTAAAGCCTCCATCTATGTTCACATGAGAGATTTCCGTTAGACTCTGACTTGGAGGGATTTTCTTTTATATTATATTTCTGCCCCTCCTAGAAAAGGCCTCAGTCCGTGAGAGGTGCTAAACTGAAAAGAACACAACCTGCTGCTACGAAACGTGTATTTGCTGATGACGTTTTATCAAGTCTCAATGATTGCATGATGATGATGATGATGATGATGAGGATCATATGGAGACGGTGAAGATGATGAAGAAGGGTTAGTTAGTTAAGTATAAACTGAAGAAGTTTTTATGAATTATGCATAAAATTTCGCAATTTTGAGCTAAATCCACCTAAAAACGCCAAAAAATTGCTTCATCACCTAAAATAAACCCAGGGAAGAGTGTGAAAATGGTATCCCTCAAAGTAGTCAGGTAATGGAGGGGTAGTATAAGTCATTCTATCGAAGGATACGTCCATTCAAAATTTGACCATGTATGAGCATGGAATTCAGCTTGTTTTCTTAATAATAGCCATACCTCTAAGATGTCAATCAAAACACCTTTCGGAAAGAGCTTGACTAAGCCATTCTTTAGTGGAAGGTTCATTAGCGGGCTCCGTTCCTACAAATAACTTGAGGGACGGTTATTAATAGGGCTAGCCCTATTAATGACAGTCCCTCCAAGATGTCACTTAAAATATGGCCAGGAAAGAGCGTGACTTAGAATGAGTTAGCCCCATTTAATAACTATCACTCGAGGATGTCACTAAAAATGTGGTCAGGAAAGAGTGTGATCTATGCCAATCTTTTGATGAGGTTCCTAACACCCAAAACAGACTCAGGAAAAAGTGACAATTATTTTATTATTTTTTTTATTTTTAATTTATTTATGCTTTTATTTATTTATTTATTTTGCAAACAATAAACCTTTTTTGCAAATTTGTATATATATTATATATATATATATATATATATATATATATATATATATATATATATATATATATATATATATATATATATATATATATATATATATATATATATATATATATATATATATATATATATGGCCAGACTGCACTTTAACATACTTAAATATTTAAAAAACTACTGAACGTAAGTAAAAACGGTTTATATTTTTGGAATCCTTGTCGAATTTTAGGTATGAAAAATTTGAAATAAAAAATAAATTCTTATAATAATTTATATTACGTAAGTAAATTTTACTTTTTTATACCGCTGAAAAGAATCGTACGTCTGGCAATGTCATTTTTTTTTAAATTTTTTCGAAATTGGAAAAAAAGGGGAAATACCCCAAATCGTCGACAGGAAAAGTAGTCGACAATATCATCATCACTCACGGGTCGGGGGTACGGGGGGCAGAGCCCCCTGTAGACAAATGTTCGGTATAGCACCAAAATTAGGTATGTTAGTACATCAATTGTCGTACAAAAACATTTTTTTTTAGTTTATTTTCAAATATTTTATAAATTTCATACCTAAAATTCGACAAGGATTCCAAAAATGTTATCCTTTTTTACGTACGTTCAGTAGTTTTGTAATATTTAAGTATGTTAAGTGCAGTCTGACAATATTATATATATATATATATATATATATATATATATATATATATATATATATATATATATATATATATATATATATATATATATATATATATATATATATATATATATATATAATATATATATATATATATATTATAAAATAAAAGACATTCTATCACTAATTAAAGATTCAAATGAAATGTGGAAATATTTTTCTAACGAGACGAAAATGGAAATTGGAGAGATTTCTGACGGTCTTTCCTTTTTTTAATTAATGAAAATTAGAATCATTTTAGACACAAAGACGAAAAGGAAATCTTAATTTTTAGTTCCTTTTTTTATTCTAATTTAAGACCTAGACTGGTTTGGAACATTTTAATATATATTGGTTATATATTATATATATATATATATATATAATATATATATATATATATATATATATATATATATATATATATATATATATATATATATATATATATATATATATATATATATATATATATATATATATATATATATATATATATATATATATATATAAAAAAGGAAGAAAAAACCCAGGAGTCCACAGCAAAATGTCATGAGAACATAGTATTCAAGCACCCTATTTATATTATATATATATATATATATATATATATATAATATATATATATATATAATATATATATATATATATATATATATATATATATATATATATATATATATATATATATATATAATATATATTAGGACGTCTGAACGAATATGGCTCTCTTAGAGCAAATTACTTCTAACATTTACAAACAAAAATCGATTAAAAACTTTCTCATAAAAAAGTTTTTTATGAAAATGCACAAATTTAGTATTCAAAATGCCAACCAAATATCTTCAATGGGTCGAAAAAAAGCAAGACTCTTACCTTAGTTAAGTTCTAAGAAGTACAATGGTTTTGAAAAAAAAAAATGTTTGTTTCTTTATATAAGACAAGAAAGGTTACCTCTTTTCTTGATGTTTTAGGTTAAGTAGTTTTGAGATTTTGAGGTTATGAAACTTACATCGTTGTTAGGTTTAAAGCAAATGCTAATTCGAATTGCACCCGGGTGTTTAATTAAGTTTATGAAAAAAAAACTATCACTTTCATTGTCACAACACTGTCTGCAAATTAAGAATATCTCACTCGACTGTATTTGACCTAATAAAGATGACAGTTATAGAGGAACAAAATTACATTACGACTTTCTCGTACAAATCACAACAAAAAACCACTGTACGAATTCTCAATAGGATTGGACTATTCAACTTTTTTCCAATAAGTGAGGGAAATTCGACGAGAGTTCTTGCGCTATAAATCTTAAGCAAAGCAGCGTTTCATTTCTCTAATTCGACCCTGACTTTGACTTAATTTTAACCTTCAGTTTACTAAACCAATTTCGTTCGACACCATTTCATATTCGAACACACGTCAAATTATGAAAATGAAACTTAATTAAAGCAATTTTAGTAATTTATATAGGGTGCTTCAAAATTGCTTGACAAACTTAGACTCATGGTAGTGCATACCCAAACAATGAAAAAGGTGTTTATGAATAAGAGTCCCTAAATGCTCATTTGAAAAGTTACAGCGACTTAAAATTAATTTCAACTCCAGAATAGTGATACCACAAGGTGCAAGTGTTTAATGGACTTAATCAAATTCATGAATTATTAGCAATAGATACGAACCGCAAGACCACAAATTATGTGACGTATGAATGCATCCTTTGTGTAAGACTACCAGCATTACTTCATTTCGTGTTGTTCGGTTGTATCATAGATTGTGAACGTAAATGCAATCTGGTAATCCCACGCCATGTATCGTGTGGAACTAGTACCCGTAAACTATCAGTTATGTCTAAACTATCTGTGTGTGTTTTCCACTTTCTGACATAAAATACCATAGTACGGAGAGCACTTCTTAGGAACTGGCTGACAAGCATTTTGTATATTGAGGAGCGAAAGGATACTCGAATTAGGTATTAAAGGAAGATAATATCCCAACGATGCGAAGATTGGAATAAGCTGTTGGTTGAGTATAGGCTGAAATTTCAGACATTTCAAAGTCATGTTTACTCAGACCATTTGGAGAAATGTGATAGCCTTCAAAGTTCTAAAAATGAATACCAAAACAAGCATACGAGAGCAGAGATACGAAGAAATACTTGAGCCAGTATCTGCAAGAAAGTCTGTGGTTGCACCAAAATTGGAAACAAGTTTAAAATGCGATTCTAAAATTTCGTTCATTAGATCTCCTTTTATGGGTTTCACGAAGTGGGTGCGGTCAAGGAGGTAAGAGAAGAAGTACGTGAAGAATGACTTGTTTGTTTGGCAACTGGCATCATATTTCATAGCAAAATATATGCTAGTGCGGCCTGACAATTCAATGGGTGACTGTTGCTGAAAACTTTAAGACTTATAGGAAAAGAGGATGACAGAGAAACAGCTATTGGGAACTTCTGGCATGATTAACAACTAAACAAAGCCTTTAATAATCTTTTATACTCCATTTTCTTGACTAAAAAATATCACAAAGCTTTCATTTTCCATTAAGCAGAGAATACCAGACTATATATATATATATATATATATATATATATATATATATATATATATATATATATATATATATATATATATATATATATATATATATATATATATATATATATAAAATAATATGTAAATATTGATATAATACATATTACTATATATTTAAGAAAATTGTCATGCATTAGAAATATGCTCCAAAAATCCTTGGAGGTCATCTTTTTTTTTTTGTAATTCTTTTTGGCGCAATTTTTCATTCGTTGATTCTTAAGCATCGTTATGTCGTTATTACATTATTATTACTTAACTTTAATCAACACTATGAATTTTCCGAAACCTATTTTCTTATCATAAATTTTTTATATCATTTATTTATTGACAAAAACAATTATTTATTTTAAAATCTTACTTAAAACTTATTACAGATACTTATTTTTTTATTATATATATATATATATATATATATATATATATATATATAATATATATATATAATATATATATATATATATATATATATATATATATATATATATATATATATATATATATATATATATATATATAAACCAAAGAAAATATTAGAGATAAACTGCTATGGAAGAGAACAGATGAAAAATAGTGTACATCATTCTTATTGGTAAAGGCGTTTTTTTTTTTATGCATAAAATTGCAATACGTTGTCGTGACCTTTTGCCTTGTTTAAGAAAGGAAGGATCAAAAAGCATTTCGTTCTCCAAGATAAAATATTGAAGCTGATTGAAGAGCACTGCAAAAATATTTCTTTGTATTTCATGGCTTTTGTTTGCCTTTTCAGACTACTGCTATTTCTTCTTCTTCTTCTTCTTCTTCTTCTTCTTCTTCTTCGTCGTCGTCGTCGTCGTCGTCTTCTTTTCTTTTCTCTTTTTTCTTTTCTTCTTCTTCTTCTTCTTCTTCTTCTTCTTCTTCTTCTTTTTCTTTCTTTATCTTTTTCATTTCTTCTTCTTCTTCTTCTTCTCTTTCCTTTCTTTATCTTTTTTCATTATCTTCTTCTTCTTCTTCGTCGTCGTCTTCTTTTCTTTATCTTTTTCATTATCTTCTTCTTCTTCTTCTTCTTCTTTATCTTCTTCTTCTTCTTTCTTCTTCTTCTTCTTCTTCTTCTTCTTCTTCTCTTTCTTTTCTTTATCTTTTTTCATTATCTTCTTCTTCTTCTTCCTTTCTTTATCTCTTTCATTATCTTCTTTTTCTTCTTTTTCTTCTTCTTTTTTTTTTTTTTTTTTTTTTTTTTTTATTTAATATTTATTTTCATTTCTTTTAAATACTTATTTAATTCTTTTACTCTGACTTTTCTTCTTTACATTGTTTCTTATGTTTATCATATTGTTATCTTTGCTTGCTTCACTTTTTCAATTTTAGTCAGCTCCAACTCCTTTATTTGGGATCCTTAGTAAATGTCGTACAAAGCCTTTAATAATCTTTTATACTCCATTTTCTTGACTAAAAAATATCACAAAGCTTTCATTTTCCATTAAGCAGAGAATACCAGACTATTCATATATATATATATATAGTGTAGTTACCCAAAATATAAAATAACGTTTTCTTTAATCAAAAATATTTTAAAGTGTTAACTTGTGAATTGTGTTCATTTTGTTTTAAAATAAGAAACCAACAGTCAAACCCTTGTGATAATTAAAAATAAAGTTTCTTTTTGTAATAAAAATAATTATAATAAATATATAAAAATATAAACTATTAATTAAAAAAATAAAACATATAAAATATAGTGTAAATTGTAAAATATTAACATAACAAAATATTAATTCATTCTAGCACTCTTTAAGACCTAATTCTCCCGCCAAAACTATTTTACCGCCAAATTTGAATTAAGGTAAAACCATTATGATAAACTATTATAAAATATAAAAATCTATTTCTTTTACATATTATATTTCAAATAAAAATGTTTATCTTAGAAATTTTCATTATAATGTATTTTAAAATGTAATATTTAAATTTATTATAAAACAATATTTACAACTTTAAATAAATAAAATTTTATATGTTATGTTAATATGAATTTGTTAAAGTTTAATAATAGTAACGTTGTAAACAATTTTTGTTAAAATTAGGGAATAATAAATAAAGTGGAAAACTCTCTACTTTTCTTACACCTTCCCAAATACTGAGATAATTTCAGAAGGCATAGAAATAGTAGTAACCTTTCCCTTTATTCCGAGGAGCCAAAGAAGAATCCGCCTCTACAGCCAAGCTGCCCAAGAAGAAGACGTCCCAAGCAGAAGCCCTAAAAGAAGCAGTCCCAAGCAGAAGTCCAAAAGAAGCTCCAACGCCTCTGCTACCAAAAAGGAAACCCAGTTTGGCAGCTCCCTTTGCCCTCGACTGTGGTAATCCCTTTGAAGTAGCCTTCCACCTGAGGCTACAGACGTTCCACGGGCCTGAAGAGAAGTGGTGGCTACCACACGCCTACCAGTCGGCATTCCACAAAGGGAATTAGGAAACACCCAGCCTCCTGATCTATCCCCCTTCGCTACAACAAAGTGTAGTGACCTCCTGGACCATACATTGGTCTCCACAGAGATAGTTAGGTCACTATATATATATATATATATATATATATATATATATATATATATATATATATATATATATATATATATATATATATATATATATATATATATATATATATATATATATATACCAACCGGGACTCTAGCCCCGGCTTGGTCCCCGGTCCCGCCCTCGGCCCTGGCTCCAGCCCCGGCCCCGGCCTGGCCCTGGCTAAAAATCAGGGAAAACCGAGGTTTGCCTGCCGGTGTTAAAATGGTAAATTATACTTATTAAGGGGAAAGTCTAATTTAAAAAAAAAAATAATAAATTTCAGCCGATTCTCCATAAATTTTCAGTGTATATAGCTTTTTTCCCAGTTAAAAAAGTCCATTTTTAGTGTTTTTCTGATTCTATAACGGTTAAAAGTATTTTTTGAAAATTTGACCCTTTTTCAAATGAATTGTAGGGCCAAACACATTTTCGGAATGACATGAAATTCGGAAGGAATATTTAGATTTCCAGATGCTACAAAAACTTCTAGCAGATTTTTTTCCCAGAGTTATAAAAAAAATGTTATAAGCCCAAACCTGACCAACTAACGAGAAATAATAATAATAATAAAAAAAAACTTTTCTGACAAAATGAATTTAGAAAAAAATACAACTATAACATTTCTTATCTTTGGTGGATGTATTGAGTATGAATTAGGCTACAAATTTCTCTCTATACTTTATTCGATGTAATTCGTTGGTTTCGAGATATAATCTCTCAAAAAAGTTCATTTTTGACCAAATTTCAAAAATTACCAAAGTCTGAGAGGCTAAATCTAGTTTCAAACAAATAGCATTTAATAATGCACTTAATAGAAGCTGTAGCCCTGTACCTTCTCTAAGTACTATCCAAAAAATTAAAAAATTCGTAAGTAGCATCCGGAAGTGTACGATTCTTGCAAAAAAAATTCTAGTTCTAATAACTTTTTTTCCTAGACGTGATATCAGAAATCTGTTCTCATTAATTTCAAGAAATTGAGGCTAAGATTATTCACTTAAATTTTCAGCTTGTGTGGACTAGTGGTTTGACACCGCTATTCAATTTTTTTTCAACTTTGGGATCAAATAACTTTCAAACCGTTATAGACTCAGAAAAACGCTCAAAATCAACTTAGAACTTCGTGGAAAAATGCATATACCCTGAAAATTTCAGTTCAATCAGTCAAATAATTTCAAACAAAATATAAGAAAATTAAGATTTTTTTCTTGTTTTTCCAATGTTTTCTTTTTCTTTTCTTTCTTTTTGACCACTCCTTTTCTGCTAGTGAATGTTCGTCTTTGTGTTTTGATTTTAGATGACCCATAAAGATTTGGTTGGAAATTTTTTACTGGGGGCAACCGGAGGTTCTCTTCTAATTTCCTGACAGCAAATGTTACATTTACCTATTTCGAGCCTATCCTGTAACATTGTAAAGTACTCCCATACTGCTTGCTGAAGCTGATCTTTTAGCCATATTGACTGAAAGCATAAACAAAATAATAATTTTGAGATAATGTAGTTAAATGAAACAAGTTTGATACATCGCAATAAAATAACAATGATATGTATAAATAGAGGTTAAATTGAAAATTTTATATGTTACATTTTTTCAAACTTTACCTTAGGGTCTTACCTAGGTAAATCTGTTGAATCACTATTGTGAATCAGAAAAAAAAATTTAAAATTTTTGTACTTTTTTAAACTTTTATCGTACAAAATCTGTAATTTTCTGAATTTTTTTTTTCAGAGAAAATGCATATAATCATTAATTTAAGTAAATGTTGGCTATTCTACTCCTTCTTTATAATTAAATAAACCTCAATTAAATTTATATCCAATTTTCAGTGCTTTAGACCTCTTTAAAAATTTTATGAAACCCCGGCCCCGGCAAAATTCCACCCCGGTCGGTCCATAATATATATATATATATATATATATATATATATATATATATATATATATATATATATATATATATATATATATATATATATATATATATATAATATATATATATATATATATATATATATATATATATATATATATATATATATATATACTCTTATTTCAAGGGATTAAGAAAGAATAAAACCAAGATTACGGTAACTTTTTAGTAATTATAATATATATATATATATATATATATATATATATATATATATATATATATATATATATATATATATATATATATATATATATATATATATATATATATATATATATATATATATATATATATATATATATATATATATATATATATATATATATATATATATATAGTATATATATATATATATATATATATATATATATATATATATATATATATATATATATATATATATATATATATATATATATATATATATATATATATATATATATATATATATATATATATATATATATACTCTCATTTCAAAACAAATATTAAGGAGGGATGAATGTTTGAGTTGTGCGTTTTCGAAGAAGATGTCATAGTTGTGTGGAATATTGTGTCGAGTAGAGAGATGGAAGAATTGAGTTTTTTGAGGCATTGAAAACGAACATATTTTCTCTGCCCCAATTTGAAATGCGAGATAGATAAGAAGTAATGAAGGGTGAAGTCATCAGCATAGGAGTGGATAGGAGATGAAGTAATAGAGAGAAAGTCATTAATGAAAAGCAGAAAAATTGTTGGGGATAGAATATAACTTTGAGGAGTAACACTATTAATAGGTATATAGGATGAACGGTGGCCGCCTACAAAAGCTGCTATAGAACGACCAGAAAGGAAATCAGAGAGAAGGATAGATTCCGAAAGAGGAAAGTTTGGAAATCAAAGCTTTGTGCCAGACTCTATCGTAAGCTTTCGATATGTCCAGAATTCAGAAGACTGCAAATTCGAGACGCGAGAACAGACAACATCATTGCAAACATATGCGCAACATCCACTTTTGACTGAAAATTGAGTATAGAGACAGTAGGATGAAACAGAGTAGGGTTTGTTGTCAGAGCACTCAGATACCTGAGTTTCAATTAAGAACAAGAGATGAAGTCTAGAAGTAGAGAGTTGGTGTTCGACAAACTGGAAATTAGTCAAAAGACTGAAAATGTTGCAGAAATTAATGAAAAAAGAAGACCGTGCACCAGGGCAAGTCGGCAACAAGGTCTTGGTGGCACCAACCCCATCACCGGAGACCACCAAGCTCTCAAGTGGTGATAGGGGAAGGAGTGGATGAGGGGCTATATTTGGAATCCGCCAATCTTAGATTCTCCGAGGCAACTTCTGTTGAGGCCATCATTTTAGTTTTTAAAACTTTTTTAAAGGGTGTCTGTATTAATGTTTTGTTTATTTAATTGGTTATGTAAGTGTAAGCGCTTGTAAATTTGTAGGATACATGTGAAGAAGGGGGGAAGGTTGTGGGATCATAGGCACTCCAGTGTGAGTCAAGGATATACTAGAGATCCTCTGAGAAGATGAAACGCGAAAAGTAACAAGCCAAAATGCAACGGAGTGAAACGGGATGGTCTAGCCCATCCTATCACCCCGAGTGTTAAGCCCAGTGGGAGGTACTTTCATCGCTTCGGACTTCGCTACGTCCTCCCCCTATAAATATTTTATATATATATATATATATATATATATATATATATATATATATATATATATATATATATATATATATATATATATATATATATATATATATATATATATATATATATATATATATATATATATATATATATATAGGGAGAACCCTATTGGGAGTGATAATAATTTCAATAGGTGTAACCTTAGTGCATAAATAAGTCAAATTTTATTAAAATCATAGGTTATTTCATTTTGAGACTCATGCCATTACCAATATTTGGCCTGCATTGTTTCCAATGAAAGACATAGTGTCCCATAAAACCTACAACAAAACCTATGGAAATATTTTTTAGGGAAGGCTTTTAAATCAGCCCAAATGTGTGACTTATTCCTAATATTTTTTTTTATAATCAGAGAATAATTAAAAAAAAAAGCATTATTTGAATAGTCTCAAACAGTGGCATCGATAAGGTTCCCGCGGACCCCGCGATGGAGGGGGGCGAAGGATGTTTGGGAGCCCTCGACTGAGACCCTTGTGCTAGCATAAAAAGAAATACTTAAGGATAAAACATTTTAGCACAATTTTCAAAACGCTTAATTTAAGGCTCATTCTGAACAACACTTAAAGTTTAAATTTCGATACACTTAAATATAAATTCCAAAATGCAAGAAAGATAAGTCCCAAAAACACAAACCAAAAGCATTTTATCTCAATTCATAAAAATACGTCATTCAAATCTCAAGACATTTACATTCAAATTTCAAACATTTATTATTATTATTATTACATTAATTAACGTTAATTTTAACCATTTTGAAGTGAAAGAAATAAAAGTTTACAATTTCATTATTAGACTGAAAATATTAACATCACTTCTAAAACTTTTTCTTAAAGAATCTTTTTAAACTATATATAAGGACTATAATCTTAATATAAATAAGAAGCTTTAAATAGGCCGCAACCCATATTTTAGGATATAAAAACTCATTCTCAAAAACAATATTTATTGTACTCTATAAAATAATTTAAGATATTGTAAATATTATAACAATCTTTCATTGACCTTTATTGCTTTATATTTTATTAATTTTGGATATTAAATATTTATTTCTAATTATATATATATATATATATATATATATATATATATATATATATATATATATATATATATATATATATATATATATATATATATATATATATATATATATATATATATATATATATATATATATATATATATATATATATGATTATCTTTTTTTTAACATTTTTATTATTATATCCATTACAATGAGATAAAGAATTTATTATTATTACCATTATTATTACTATTATTATTATTATTATTATTATTATTATTATTATTATTATTATTATTATTATTATTATTATTATTATAAAATTTCTAGAAAAAACTAGTAATTAGATTTTCTACATATTTCTAAATTGCTATTAATGATTTTTAAATATAGGGCCTACCTCCATCTATTTTAATAGTGCATTAACAAAACGATTTTAGAACTCAAAAATAAACTTGTGCATTAAAAAAAAAATATATTTTTTATTTTATATTAATTTTTTTTTTAAAAGTTTATTAAATTTGATGGAAGGCATTTTAATATTTAAATTTTTATTTAAAGAAAATAACAAGTAATAAAAAATGTTTATTATCTCCATGGTAATTTGGTTTTTTTTTTTTTAGATTTAAAATTAAAAAAAAAATTTAAAAAAAAAATAAATAATAAATAAAAATTTGAAAAGTAAAACGTGTTTTAAAACCCACAAAATCAGTTAAAATTTATAAATTTTAATTAACGCTAATTTTCAATATTTAAATTTTTGGATTTTAAGACAATTTTTTAACTGTTAAATTATTCTAACGGTATTTCACTGTTGACTTATCAATGCTTTTCTATTTTAAACTTTTTAATACCCATTTTTAAATACATTTTATTACTTTCAGGTGTGTGTGTGTGTGCATAATAACTGCAAAAATTACAAACAAAACAAACACTGTTATAAAGTATGTTTTTATATAACTAATTATGAAGTTACAATAACGATAAAACTTTGACAATTTGACGCATTAAAAAAGTCCTTATGAATTAGGAGGAAAAATTACAGATGAATTTTAGTTAAGGGTAAAGAATTCTGAACACAGGGTATCTATATTAATTCTAGCAGAATTCTATAAAAAATGTTGGAGAATCCCACTATTTTATATATTTTCAATTGATTCTATTAAATATATTAATAATATATTTTATTTATATAAGTTTCTTTCTATAAAATATGTTTAAAAAGAAAATATTTGCATTGCAAAAATTATTTTTTTCATACATCATCAATAGAAACTTGCTGTTCCCACCATCTTCTACCCAAACTTCTGTGAATGTAGCGTCCTCTCTGAGGATGTTCGAAATTAGATCTAGAAATATTTGAATTAGTTTCTAAAGTAACTCTTGAGCGAGCTATATTAGTATCAAAATTAATTCTAGACCTACTAAAGTGTGGCATAAATGCTTGGTCAGGTGACTGAGGCAAACTTGAAAGAAGATTAGGAGTAGAAGCAGACGAAGATAAAGGATGACTTTCAGTGCTTCCAAGTGAAAGAGACTGGGGCCTTGGAGGAACATATTGACCTTCTACAGAGAGTGAAGCTACAAGCTGCCTTTTGGACCTCCTAAACCTTGGTGGTGAAACCGGAGAAGGGGTCCTCCAAGGAGTTTGTGATCCTCTTGAACAAGATCTTGGTCTAGAGTTTGATCCTGGTGAAGTTCCAGGAGTTATAGGCACGGGAGAAAGCATTCCACCTGGGGAATGACATTCAGAACTAAGACCAGAAGGTGAAGTAGGAGATGATGCTCGAGGTAACTGGCTAATCTTGTGTAATACATCTCGAAACTCTCTTGACGAATTTGGCGAGTTTCTAGATGCATGAGCTTGTTGTGTTGGAGATGTTGGGGCAGGTGGAGATGGAGGCGAAGTAGGGGCGAGAGAAGAAACATCAGAAGGAAGAGGTCCAGAAGAAGAAGCTGGAGAAGGAATTCCGGAACAAGAGGCCAAGAGAGTGGCTGGAGATATCGTTCCTCTTGGACCCCGCCACCATTCTATTACATTCTGGATATATATATATATATATATATATATATATATATATATATATATATATATATATATATATATATATATATATATATATATATATATATATATATATATATATATATATATATATATATATATATATATATATATATATATATATATATATATATATATATATATATATATATATATATATATATATATATATATATATATATATATATATATATATATATATATATATATATATATATATATATATATATATATATATATATATATATATATATATATATATATATATATATATATATATATATATATATATATATATACTGCATGAAAAATTTAAATTATTCTAATGATTTATTCTGCCTTCATTAAATGAAATGAAAATTAAATTTGTATTTCTATTACTAAAGTCATATCCTTCAACATAATGTCTGCGTACATAACAATTAAATTTTTACTACATTTTATGTCACATTATTCTTCCATTAATAAAAATCTGAAACTTCTATTTTGATCAACTTCTAGCAATCTTCGTAAGGTCTTGTCTTCCATTGCCTCCTGAGTGTTGAAGATCATAAATTTAATTTAAAGGATTTAACAGACTTCGAACTGTGAAAGGAATTTTAATAGATCGAAGTTTGAATAAGCCTAAAATACAAAACGTAAGATATTAATATAGACCTTTGTTACAATTAAAATTTTCTTTTCTTCTCATACGGTTCAAAGTACAAAGAAATTTGTAACTACCAAATTGCTTTGGTATCATAAATTTTGAAAAAAAAGTCTTGTAATTCCTGTATTGACATTTTGACATTATTTAAAAAAACACACACAAAAAAAAAATATTTTAAAAGTGTTTTTTAATTGAAGTTTTCAGGATTTACTTCATTATGACTTTCATGTTTGAACTAAGGTGACATTAAATCCAGCTTTACTATTCGTTTATATCTTTACTCTTTATAATACTAATTTAAATTATTTGACCAATTAAACACCAAATTTATAACATATTCTCTACCTAGTCATTCAAGTTATCATTCTGGGCAATTCAATATTTACAGCAGCTAGTGAAGATCAACAAGTTATAATGATCTAGTGAAAGCGAATTAAGCATTTTCATGCTAAACACCATTGAGCAGTTAGTGGAACTTCCAACTTGGATTCTCAATAGTTTGAATTTAAAGTCAACATAGACCTTTCTCAATTTCTAACAATACTATGAATTACGTCCCATATTCTTCCTTTTTTCTTCTGCATCTTATTTTAAGTTTTCCTTTAGACTGATTCTTCCTTAAGTGAGATTTTCGTAGCTCTATGGACCCTCAAATATGAAAGACTTGCATAAGAAAGATTTTTTTTTTTTGGTATGATAAATGATTTGCAGGACAGGAAACTCAGAATGTGCGATGCGTTCAATTGAGTTCATTTTTAAGTTCATAAATACGTTCATTTATGATATGAAAACGAACTTTCCAATATCTTTTCCTTAGATTGAAACCAATCTTGTATGTTATGTTTAATAGAACTAACTCTGGCACCATATGTAGAAGATTACCTTCCTTCAATAAACAGCCTAATCTTTCTTTCAAATTAACTGATCATTTAGCTTATACCTCATGATTTAATTAATATTTATTATAAATCTTTCTATATATATAATTAGGGATGGAGTGAAGTATCGGTATCGGTATCGGTATTGGCAAGTATCGGCATATTGTCCGATACCGGTATCGGTATCGGCCTTTTCAGTATCGGTATCGGCAAAAAATTTGTATAGGAGTAAAGTATCGGTAGTGGTATCGGTAGTAGTATCGGCATATTTTCAGGTATCGGGTATATTTTCAGGTATCGGTATCGGTATCGGTATCGGTATCGGTAAAAATTTTGGTATCGCTCCATCCCTAATATATATATATATATATATATATATATATATATATATATATATATATATATATATATATATATATATATATATATATATATATATATATATATATATATATATATATATATATATATATATATATATATATATATATATATATATATATATATATATATATATATATATATATATATATAATATATATATATATATATATATATATATATATATATATATATATATATATATATATATATATATATATATATATATATATATATATATATATATATATATATATATATATTCCCAACTCTGGTAGAAATTGGTAGGTTCTTGCCTTTAACCATCAGAGGATATATATATATATATATATATATATATATATATATATATATATATATATATATATATATATATATATATATATATATATATATATATATATATATTCTCAGACGATCAAAGGCAAGAGGCCAACCAATTTCCGCCAGAGTTTTGAAATATCAAAATCGGAGTCCAGTTAAAGGCCGACATGTCCAGATACATGGCGCTTGGAGGTGTGCTAGTCAGAGGAGTTGGAAAATAGATAAAGGGAGTGTGTTCCAGAGTTTACCAATTTAGTACATGAAAGATCGAACACACACGGGGTTTAAGTCTGGAGTCAGAAAGCTGGGCAAGAGAAAGGATGAGATTATGTGAAAAGACATGCCAGCACTAGTCCTTCTCATTGGAAGAAGTATGGGACGTGAGAATTCCGAAGAGTAGTATCCTTTGTAATAGCGATAGTACAGAGATGGTGACGCAACAATTCGATCGGCAGAAAGAGACTGCAGAGAGTTGCTGAGAGTGAAATAGTTGATACAACGAAAAGCTCTAGACAAAACCTTTTCAAAGAGAGCTGTATGTGTGGAACCACTCCAGATGTGAGGTATACCCCATATCTAGGGGAAAACAACACTCATATAAAGGGAAAGCATCTGGTGGTGGTATGAGGAAATTCTAAGGGCCCCACAGAACAGCCAACTTCCTAGAAGCTTGTTTATAAAGAGAAAAAATGTAATCCTTTCAAGAAAGATCACGATCGGAAAAGATGCACCGAGAATATTAAGGGCATACGAAGGTTTGAGTTGTGTGTTTTCCAAGAAGATGTCATAGTTGTGTGGAAGGTTGTGTCGAGTAGAGAGATGGAGGAATTGAGTTTTGAGGCATTGAAAATGACCACGATTTCTCTGCCCCAATTTGAAATACAAGAAAGATCAGAGAATATTTGATAAAAGTCCAGCCTCCTTTCGTCAATTAACTGATGTTAGGAGGGGTGTCTTTCAAGTAGAAAGGAGTAATGAAGGGTGGAGTCATCGTCATAGGAGTGGATAGGTGATGAAGTAATAGAGAGAAGTTCATCAATGAAAAACAGAAAAAGGGTTGAAGATGGGGCAGATCCCTGAGGAACACCACTATTAACTGATTTAAAGAAAGACGGTGGCTGTCAACAACAGCTGCTATAGAACGACCAGGAAAAGAAATCAGAGAGAAGGATAGATTCCGTAAGAAATAAAATCTTTGGAAATAAAACCTTTGGGCCAAACTCAATCTAAGGCTTTCGATATGTCTTCCGCGACAGCGAAAGATTCACCGAAATGCCGAAGAGTATTTCTGACCAAGAGTCAGAGTAAAGGGAAAGAAGATCACCAGTAGAGTGTCCTTAATATATATAATATATATATATATATATATATATATATTATATATATATATATATATATATATATATAATATATATATATATATATATATATAATATTTTAATCACCTTCCCCCAGGTAGGACTAAGTCCTGTCAGTGGGATCTTTCGAGGAAGATCCCTGGGTTTCAAGGGCCCACGGCAGATACCGCTGGCTGGGCCAGGCCTATCGCGGATGCCGGAGATTATTCCCATATATATATATATATATATATATATATATATATATATATATATATATATATATATATATATATATTATATATATATAATATATATATATATATATATATATATATATATTCTATATACAGTAAGAAATA
>SEYY01022751.1:125000-135000 GCA_009176605.1 Armadillidium nasatum | reverse complement strand
GAGGACACACACCGCACACACGTAAATATACTTAAGATATATATATATATAATATATAATATATATATATATATATATATATATATATATATATATATAAATATATATATATATATATATATAATATATATATATATTATATATATATATATATATATATTAATAGGTTTTTGTATGGAGAAGCTATACTACATCATTACTGTGCATTAGCATAGAGAATAGCTTGAAATTACTTAAAATATTTACTGTTCTAGCATGAGCATATTTTGAAACAGAAGAATAAAAATAAATAAAAAATTTCGTTCCACAATATACTCAAGGAACGTGAAGAAGAAAAGCGAATGTATATCTAAATTATGTGAATAATTATTTTTAAGAAAAATGATTTGCAATATTAGTGATTGAAGAAAAAAAAAAAAATAACTTTTCAGACGGTTTGCGTTTTCAAATAGAGAAAAGAAATGAGAAAAAGAGAGCTTTATAAGGAAGCATTAAAAATTAGGAAGCAAAGTTAGTTGGAGATCGTTACCAATACCTCTTCTCTTTTTGGTCCACTGAACACTCTCGGACTCGATCTGAAGACACAAAACGGACTCTGGTACAGTGAATTTGAAGAAAATTTTTTTAACATTTTAGAAATTAAAATGTCTTTATAAGTTATTAAAGAGTTTTAATTTTCTGAACATAAAATTTTTTTTTTTTTAATTTTAATTTTAGTTTCTAAGCTTCAAAAATTGTGCTCGTGACAGCGATGTAAAAAAAAAATGTTTTTTGAACTATTACTATATTAGAAATTCAAATATAAATTTTTAAAGGACATATTAATTTTATTATTATTATTATTATTATTATTATTATTATTATTATTATTATTATTATTATTATTATTATTATTATTATTATTATTATTATTATCATTATTTTATTAATTGTAAGCATATGTGCCAATTTTTCAGTGTCAGTAATTTCGTTCTTAAAATGTACATCATCTTTTTCTTTCTCTTAATCTCTTAATCTATCAACTTTGGACAAAGGGTTAATCTGTTTTAACTTCTTTCCTAGAAATACAAATACTAGATATACAGTAGATCTAAACATCATCTAAACTAGAGAATCTAGAATCTACATTATCTCTAGTTCACTTCTTATGAGAAAAAGAAAAATTGATTTTTCAAATTAAAGATCAAAAAGCTTTAACATTTAACTGAAATTTTTAAATTAAATTTTTCTAAATTTTTATTAACAAATTAGATAGTTTTATAAAAAGCAATTATTAAATACCGCGCCACTACTCCGTGACTTGAATGAATGTATATTTGAGTGTGTGTGTGTGTGTGTGTGTGTGTGTGTGTGTGTGTGTGTGTGTGTGTGTGTGTGTGTGTGTGTGTGTGTGTAAATTAATAACAGAACACTTCCCAAAATTCTTAAAATATTCAATATATCATTCGCAAGAAATCAAAAGAAGAGCTGATGATACCTCTGGTGATTTTCGTGAGGATTTTGTTTAATTAAACCAAATAAAAATTTTATTCTACAAATAAAAATATATTTAAATTTCTTTGAAGATTTTCGAAACGCTCCAAGAAAACATTTTTACGCACTTTTTTTAAACTGTTTTTTTTTTTTTTTTTTTTTTTTTTTTTTTTTTTTTTTTTTTTTTTTTTTTATAATATTATATATTATATTATATATATATATATTTATATATATTATATATATATATTATATATATATATATATATATTATATATATATAATATATATATATATATATATATATATATATATATATATATATATATATATATATATATATATATATATATATATATATATATATATATATATATATATATATATAAAATGTGTGGGTTTGAAACATGGATGTTGAATGCATAAGTGAGAAAGAGTGAATGTTTTTGAAATGAAGAGACTGAGGACGAAATGTAGGTTGAGTAGGGAAGATAGAATCAAAAACGAAGGAATAAAGAAAGTGTGTGAAAGGAGGAGGGGAATAGTTGGTAGAGAATAGGAGGGTGTGTTAAGATAGTTTGGGAATATATATGTAGAATGAATGAGGATAGGATGGGGGGGGTAGAGTGGTGAGATCCGAGGTGGAGGGGTGTGGAGTAGGGGAAGGTCAAAGAGGAGATGGATTCATGGAGTGAGGAAGATTTTGGGAGTGAGAGATCTGAGTGTGGAAGAGGGTAGGAAAGTTGCCGAAGTGGGTAGTCAAGGCTGGTGGGGAATAGATAAAAAAAATATAAAATATTAAACTTCTAAACTCATCAATAAATTAAATATACCTGATCTATAAGTATAATACTGGTATGGTGGAAGCCAATGATGTTGAGCAGGGGAGTCTTTTGGAGCTTTTGAAGATTTGACTTCTGGAATAGTTGTACCTCCAGAACTTCCATTTCCTCCCTTTACAACCACAACAGGATAAAGTTCTGGTTTGGCAGCTACCTGGAAACAAAATACTATTATTAGCATATATCCGAGTGTTACAAAAAGGATGCAACACCCTATTTAAATTTTTTAAAATTTGCAATATAAAGAAAGTGACAAATGAGCAATACTCGTATATGTACAGCTAAAAGAGATGTTGAAATTGATTTCCGATACAAAACTAGACGTCTCAATTCCATTAGTATGACCGGACTAACTGAAATCAACGGAAGAAGCTTAAATGTTTTTCATAGGTCTTTCAATTCATGGACAATACCAATAAGGTATAGATGTAATTTTCAACTCAAGTTGTAAATCACAAAACAGTAGCAGGTAACAGTCCAATCTGTGATGATAATTTCCTATGGGATTTTCTGAGTGAGCTTGATAAACGCTATAACACATCGGCAAGAACAACGGCTGTGAACAGAAATGGCCGGTGTGAACTCTTTCGATTCTGTACAGGCTTTGTGTCATGGAATTTGTTTATCTAGCATTTTACTGTCGAAGCGTTTGGATTCGCAAACTAAAGACATTTCATTTCAAACTCCTATATTAATCACATAAATCCTATTTATATGATTTGTACACACAACATAGAAAATAAATTCCTCTCAGCAATAAATAGTCGTTTTTCTTTCTAAAACGTTTCGGCTACCACAACACAATGGAATACGACTGGCGCGTAACTTTTTCTTTCTACTGTTACAGACTGCTGACTCTGAGTACAGTGCAGTTACATGGAGAATATTAAAGCATAATATGTGCTTGCGCGTAATTTCTATTCTTTTCTCTTTCAGGTTGCATCCTTTATTAAATGCATATATATATATATATATATATATATATATATATATATATATATATATATATATATATATATATATATATATATATATATATATATATATATATATATATATATATATATATATATATATATATATATATATATATATATATATATATATATATATATATATATATATATATATATATATATATATATATATATATATATATATATATATATATATATATATACCAGTATAGTGGTTGTAGCTCTTTATAATTACAGAGTGCCTAAGGTTAAAGACCTGAAAGAGTATCCCTCTTCCCCGCTTTTTTTCTATTACATGAGTTAATTCTGCCTAATTAAGTTTGATAAAAACTGAAAAATTGCTATTTTCACTTTAAAGTACAAAGAAGATTTTAAAAAAATATTTACAGGTCAACTTTCAAATTTGCATCTCAGACAAAAGCGAAATTTAGAGGAAAAATTGAAAACTTTTTTCCTTTTGGGAAAAGGCATTGTATTCAGGGTTGGCAAGGGTGATTTTACCATCCTTAGTTTTCCCATGGGAAAAAAAAGGTTTTCAAAAATACTGGAAAAAACAGAATATTTAATTATTTTATCAAAATATTACTTGAACAATATAAACAATTTCATATGCCTCTCTAAATAATTTTAGTTCTCTTTAATAAAAAAAAAAAAAAAAAAAAAAACACTTGCATTTTGTATAATAAAAAAATTCACTGTTTGCAACTAGCTCAATATGTCATCTAGATTATATATTTCATATGCTTTATCTTTCCATCCATGGTGCCTTATACTTGCATGAGTTTCATATATATATATATATATATATATATATATATATATATATATATATATATATATATATATATATATATATATATATATATATATATATATATATATATAAAAGCAATTTTCGTTATTATATAATCTTTGTTCAAGGCTGAAGCTATACCCAAAACGTCGACAGGGAAAAAAATAGTCGACAGGTCAAAGGCCGATACTTTTGAAAAAAATCTGTTGATCACTTTTCTTTTCAGTTTGAACTGTCTAGGATTTGGCCATACGCTAAAAAATTGTGTCGACTGTTTGACCAACATCTTTTTTTTTTTTTTTTTTTTTTTTTTTTATTTTTATTAAATTATTATTTATTATTATTATTATTATTATTATTATTATTATTATTATTATTATTATTATTATTATTATTATTATTATATTATTTTAATTTTTAATATATTATTATGCATGGCACACGAACATTTTCCTACGGGGGTTCGATTAATCGATATCGATTTATTGTGTCGACGATTTGGATGAGTTGTAAAAAATTTTGTCAGCCCTTTGGCTGTACCAAATCAAGTTGTCGACGTTAGTAAGGGTTGCGCTTTCGACAGGTGCCAGATTCGAAAAATCTGGCAACCTAAGCCAAACGGGATTTTGATTTGCAATGCAAATCACTCCGCTCAAATTGACCTCACGCTCTTTCCTGACACCATTTTGGGGGGTTCATACCATTGAAATTGGACTCAAGTTTGGGGGGTTTGGTATCAGGAAGTTGCCTGAGTTTGCAAAATCGCTGCGTTCACCTCACTTTCTTTCCTGAATTTCTTTGCTTTGTTTGTCGAATGGGGGCCTTCCTGAACCGACAAAGAAAAATTGACCTGAGAATATCAAAGGTTGCCAATTTTTCATCTGGCACCTGTCGAAAGCGCAGCCCTTACTACTGACGTTTTGGACGAGGGACAAAATTTTGTTAATGGCGTGTCGGTCTTTTGACCTGTCGACTATATTCCCTGTCGACGTTTTGGGGTAATCCCGAAAAAAAATTATAAAATAAGAAAATTATAACGCTAAACTAGCTAGTAACTACAGCCTACAGGCTACTTTACAGTCCATATTGTGAATAAGTCTGTCAACTTGTCAAGTCATATTGTAATTTTAATGCTTAATCACATAAAAATACTATTAGTTTGATATAACGATAATAGAATTTTGTTGCATAATTAGCTATTATTCCTCATCTAATTCAAGGTAGCATGGCAGTAAGCTAAATAGAGGCAGTATAATGATAGTATAATTTGATAAGTAAAAGTTACTCTAATTTTATCATTGAAACTTTTCCCAGTTTTCCCCTATTTTCCAGTTTTTCTCGGGAAAACTGGGAAAAAAGTTTAAAAAGTTTAAAAAGTTTTTCCCATCTTACCCTGTTTGTATTTCTGCACTTCATCCTCAGTGGTTCCAATATATCATTAGATCTCTTTGGTTCTCAAAATACAGTTCGCAAATATAACCTTTCATTTTTTTCAGTTCAAAATATCTTTAAACAGATGATACAGATCGATATCCGTATCCTATCCCTAACTATCTTGGAGATGAACTCAACATACTAGATAATCTTCCAATCCCTTATTCTTAAATTTTTAAACATTTTTTTATCTCTTTGTCCTCCTTATCATCTTCTTGTATTCTCCATCCTGTAGCATCTTTCTGAGACTTCTGCAGGATTGGAATACACTTTAATCAATGAAAGGTTTTTCATTCTTGGGTACTACATACTGTTCTGACTTGAGATCGTATTTCTGCTTCTACGAGAGTGTTCATCGGGGTGCGAAAAGCTCATTACTTGCGTGGAGGCTTTATTTTATTTTATTTTATTTTAACAATAGTCCACACACTTTGGTTTACCTTTGATTTTTGTCTGCAGGATCTACCATCGTCTTCGCTTTCCAGAAACTCATTCTATTTATATTTCGTCTCAGAATCATGGATTTCCTATTCTCCGTTATACTAAAATTTCTTTTTTCTGAAAAAAAGGTAATAATAATTTCAGGGTCCTTCCTTCAGTCTCTTTCTTTTACTCTAAAAAATATAAATTCCAACTTTGTTTTTCCCATTCCTTTCTTTTGTTTCTTCAGATGATACCTCTGCTTTCTTATCTTCTACTAAACCTGAGCTCTTCCATGAATTTTTTTTCCTCCTTTTCTCTTCTCTCCATCGTATTCATGTCTAACAAAATAATTTTTCCTAAAGATGTGATTTGTGCTATCTCGGAGATTTTAGCTCCAAGAAAGCAGACGGTCCTGACAATATTCCTCTCGAGATTTTCAAAACTTGTGCTACCAAGCTTCATATAAATCTATTAATCATGTAAATCTATTAATAGCTGTGATTGTTATAATTTTGTTCTATTTCCAACTTTTTCTTCCTTTCATTAACAATCTTTTATCCGCACTTCATTACTTTTTTTTCTGTAGGTTGACGAATCTACTCTTCGTTTCTTTTTTCACTTTAAAAGTCTTACAGTTCATTCACAAATAGTTAATGTTACGAGCATGACACTGGATCATTGAAGAAACTGTCCTCTGATAGTATCTTTATTCCTGATATTCCTATATCTTCTCTCCTTCGCACAGAGGATGAATCAACATTTAAGAAACCGAATATCACCAACTGTCTTGGAATAATATCTAAAACAAGAAAAACAGATCGATTCTGTAAGACAAGTAATTTAACCAAAATGTAAGCCTGAATTATAACGATCCAGACTATAGCACTAGAATCTAGAGTACAGAAAACATCAAAAAACAAACCAAAATGAATTGGAGTACATACAAAGAAAAGCATGAGAATGTTTTCATAAATATTTAGTGCTATGACCTTTTTCGAAGTTAATATTTCCTTTTCCATAAATTTTACTTCTTTTTCGTTTTTTGAACTTTTAACAACATCAATGAAACATGAACTATTTTTAAGTTAAAATAATAGTAGTTTAGATAAAATCAAGATAATATTATTCACTTAAACCAAGTAAAATTTATAACTTAGGCATTTCAAAATTGTACTTTTCTAACTTATTATGATCCAATAGTCAAAATGATGTAGCATTATTATCCTTGAAGCAGAAAACTTTAAACATTTATGGTTCAGTCTTAAAATACAAGAACACAACATGCACACACACATAATATATATATATATATATATATATATATATATATATATATATATATATATATATATATATATATTATATATATATATATATATATATATATATATATATATATATATATATATATATATATATATATATATATATATATATATATATATATATATATATATATATATATATATATATATATATATATATATATATATATATATATATATATATATATATATATATATATATATATACCTCAGAATAGGGAGGAGGCATATCATAACACTTTTTGACGGAATGGTGCTTGGGCAGATGGGCGGAACAAGAGCGCTGAAGGCGATACGATAAGAGTGATGTCGTTTCACTTGAACTTGTGTCGTCTGGCAGGAAGTATCGGTCGTAGTAGGCATTCGGATGGCGACGATCGTAAAAATCATACACCGTACGTCCTGTTTCAAATAATAATAATAATAATAATAATAATAATAATAATAATAATAATAATAATAATAATAATAATAATAATAATAATAATAATAATAATAATAATTCAATTCAATTCAAAACATTTTATTCAGAAATTGGTACATTTACAGGTTTAAAATTTAAAAGTAGGTCCTACTCTACTAAATTCAATAATAAACATAACAATAATATAGTGGCTGTCCAGTTTTCTGAAAAGGGGCTGCTAGGGAAAACACTGTGGTTTCCTTTGAGCCCCAATATTTAATACATCAATATATATACATAATTATACTTTATTTAATACAGGTTAAGATAGGTTACTGCTAGAGTAACAAAAAGAAATTTTGATCATGCAAGTAACGATAGCAATGACGTTACTTATGATGTTTACTATGATAATACTGGTAATAATAATAGTAATGATGATATATACTTAAAGATAATACTAATAATAAGAATAATAGTGTCAATAAGAATATAATAATAATAATAATAATAATAATGATAATAATAATAATCTTCATTCTAGAGTTACTGTTCATAGGAAAAAAAATGGTAGAAAATAGTTTTCTAACTCTAGAGTCGATATATATATATATATATATATATATATATATATATATATATATATATATATATATATATATATATATATATATATATATATATATATATATATATATATATATATATATATATATATATATATATATGGTTTAAACACTCCTATCGAAATGTAGTTTATTCTCCTTTTAGAAAATTATTGACAGCTTTACAGTATAAATTTATATTTTATTTTAATTAATTTGATTAGGCAAAATATGTTTTTGGAAAATTAGTTATTTATTACTATAATTAGTAGGAAAGGCGATATCTAAATTTCTTATTGTTTTACAATACTTTTTCAATTATTCAATATTTAAATGAAATTGTAGGTAACAATTTTGCTTATTACAAGTGAAAGTTTATCAAACCAAATATTAATAAATAAAATTATTAAATAAACTAATCAGACTTATGATCTTTTTTGAAGTTAATATTCCATTTTTCATAAATTTTACTTCTTTTTCGGTTTTTGAACTTTTAACAACATCAATGTAGCATGAACTATTTTTAAGTTAAAAGAATAGTAGTGGAGATAAAATCAAGATAATATTATTCACTTAAACTAAGTAAAATTTATAACTTAGGCATTTCAAAATTTTTTATAGATTTCCTCTACAGTAATTTTTAAAATAAAAAGTTCACTTTTCCCCCTTATTCGAGGAGGGAAACTTGACTAGGAAGTTTCAGGTTTTCCCTAAGTACAGGGTGAGGAATCGAACCAGCACATTCAACCCCTCTACCCTTATGCCGCGATAGCTTTATTTTAGTTAAAGTATTATTAGTACAATTATCTTCAAAATAATATCAATACCTGAGAGAAGAGCATCATAAAGATGCCTGTGATCCAATCGGTCGTAAGAAGGGCGAGCTGCTTCGCTATACGGCGGAGGAGCTGGATACGCTGCAGGAGGGAGAAAAGGAAGCGGTGGACCGTAAAGAGGAGTATCATCGGAAGGCGTTGGCGTAGGAAACAGTCCGTTGGCGTGAGTCAACGTTTGACTTGCGGAAGATTCATAAATTTTACGTCTTCTCCAGTACCCACAGGCAGCCATGCCAATCAATAAAAATAAAGCCAGGAAAAGCCTATTCATATATATATATATATATATATATATATAATGTATCGGATGTCAAATTTTTAATATCGCGAATGCGAATGTCTATTTTTTCACATCCGCAAATGCGAATGCGGATTATTAATATTCCATATCCGCGAATGCGGATGCTTAAAAAGGCTATAGGTTCTATATATATATATATATATATATATATATTATATATATATATATATATATATATATATATATATATTATATATATATATATATATATATATATATATATATATATATATATATATATATATATATATATATATATAATATATATATATATATATATATATATATATATATATATATATATATATATATATTACACATCACCACCGATCACGGGCAGAGTCCTGTTCAAGGAGAGGGTGTTAGATCAATAAAAGAATAAGAAAAGCTCTACAAGTCCCACCTAACCCAAAGTTTCGAAGGTGAGCACAGACGTAGGCTGGAAAGAAGGAGGCATCACAGCGGACAATCCTGGAGTTTCCTATGTCCACACAAAATGTATGTGCAGACATTGCAATTTTTGTGCTACGAGACAGTCGTAAAGGTGGAGGTATACTAGTGGACAGTTCTCTCGAGAATTTGCTGCTG
>SEYY01022751.1:120000-122500 GCA_009176605.1 Armadillidium nasatum | reverse complement strand
TATATTTATATATATATATATATATATATATATATATATATATATATACAGAGGTGGGCAGTAACGCGTTACATGTAACGGCGTTACGTAAAGGGCGTTACAAATGTAACGAGTAACGGTAACGCTTCAAAGGGTTTTAAAATGAAACGCTGTAACGGTAACGCTAACCATTTTTACAAATTATAACGGGTTTTTCCGTTACTCGTTACTCTTTACATCCTACAAACGAAACTCCACTGTGTTGACATTTTTGTTTATTTTTATGGAAACGAATTTTAATTTTTCAAGATTTTTAAATATATATATATATATATATATATAATATATATATATATATATATATATATTATATATATATATATATATATATATATATATATATATATATATATATATATATATATTATATATATAAATATGTTCTATCTAAAATTTTTGAAACTCTTCTCAACTCTCATTTCCTGGATCATTTGGAGTCTCATTCTATTCTTTCTGATCACCAGTATGGCTTTCGACGCTCGAGGTCAACTGGTGACATACTTTCCTATCCTACTGATCTATGGTCTTCTGCCCTTAGGGACTTTGGGGAGTCTTGTGTGGCGGCGCTTGACATATCCAAGGCTTTTGACAGGGTGTGGAATGCGTCACTGCTCTCCAAGCTCCCCTCCTTTGGGTTTCCTCCTTCTCTTTGCTTACTATTGTCTAGTTTTCTCTCAGATCGTTGTATTTCGGCAGTTGTAGATGGAGCGACCTCTTCCTCCTTTTCTGTCAACTGTGGTGTTCCTCAGGGTTCTGTTTTATCTCCAACCTTATTCTTACTTTTCATTAACGATCTTCTCCACTGCACTTCTAACTCTGTTCACTCTTATGCTGATGATTCAACTCTGCTCTTGCCGATCTGGATGGGATTTCCCGGTGGGGTCATAGCAACCTTGTAAAATTCAACTCTTTAAAAACTCAACTTCTTCACATCTCCCTCTCAAAAACACCTCCTAACTTTCCTATCCTCTTCGATGGCTCTCCCGTCTCACCTATAAATAACATTAACATTCTTGGTCTAAACATAAACAACAAACTGTCTTGGAAACCACATATTACAATGGTTGCTAAAGCGGCCTCTAAGAAGCTGGGAAGTCCTGTTCAGATTGCGAGAATTTTTTTCTTCTGAGCAGTTACTCCAAATATATAAGGGTCTATTCGTCCTTATATGGAGTACTGTTCTCACATTTCGGGGGCTCCGGCTCCTCCTCTCTTCTGGATAGGGTTGAGTCAAAAGCTAAGAGATTAATAAACTGTCCCTACTTTCAAACTCACTTGACCCTCTGTCTCTGCGACGTGACGTTGGCGCGCTATCTCTTTTCTACAGGTACTACAATGGCAGGTGCTCGAGGGAATTGGCCTCTCGCATTCCTCCACCGTTGCGTCGTCCTCGTTGCACAAGGGGTGCCCTGCTTTCGCACCAATTTTGTGTGGACGTAGGAAATCCCAGGCTAGCCCGTTGTGGTACCTCCTTCTTTCAGCCACCTCTATTCTGTGGAACTCTCTACCATCATTTATTTTTCCTCCTGTATTTAATCTTCCACTCTTCAAGGCTTCCGTCTGCGCCCACCTGAGGGCTGTGTGTTAGGTATGTGTGTGTGTGTGTTTGAATGAGCTTTGTGCATGTGTGTGTGCCCCCTCCTTGATAAGGGCTCTGCCCGTGAGTGGTGGCGTTCTGTAAAAAAAAAATATATATATATATATATATATATATATATAATATATATATATATATATATAATTATATATATATATATATATATATATATATATATATATTAAGTTACTATAAATAAAATCCTTATGTCTTTCTTTTTTAATTTTATTTATGCTCAATATGGTTACTGAAAATTATTATCATTTATTATTAAGTGATTAACTATGTTTAAATAGATCTTAATTATTACTATTATTATTATTAATTATTATTATTATTATTATTATTATTATTATTATTATTATTATTATTATTATAATTACCTAACTTTACAATACATTATTACTGTCAATTTTTTTTTATTATTTCCATTATCATTATTAATATTAATAATATCTACTCTTAATACTTTGCATACCGTCCAATAAAATTAAACAATGTTGAAAGAAGATCGGCTAACTAGGGTTCAAAGTGAAGCACAATTCAGATATTCTTCTACGTTTATTAAAAAATAAATTATAAAAAATTTCAAATATGGATAATATTGCATCACTAAATTCCATAAATGTATATCATTTATTGCACTAAACTTATATAATGAAACTTAAAATATATATAACAATTTTAAAAACTATATATTTATATTATTTGGTCAATGATAGTAATTTAAATTGCACTTTTTGAATAAAAGTTTAAAAACTGTTAGTTAATCCAATGATTTAATCGTCAGCAGTAAATATGTATACATATGATCATGTACGAAAACTGTAAACTAATAATTAAGCCCGAAACTGACCAAAAGTA
>SEYY01022751.1:105000-115000 GCA_009176605.1 Armadillidium nasatum | reverse complement strand
TGATGAGTTATAAATTAATGGAAGACTCTAAATCACATGAACAGACATTGTGGTAAAATGTTTACAATTTGAAAACTATAAAATGATATTTTAAGTACTTGGCTCTTTACTCGTATATCTGCTCAGTTATCAAATGTTCATAAAATATTACTTCATTTATTAAGTTTATTTATAGGATCATATTTAACTTTTTATTAGGATATATAGTTTTAAAAACATTTTTTAAGTCTTTATAATTATGTCTTTTTTTTTTTAAATACAAAAAAAAAAAAATAGTGGAACTATTTTACGTTTTATAATATATATTTATCAATAAATCAAACAAATCTATAAATATAATGATGGTGTTTATTTCTTAACAAATGCCATTCGTAATAACCATTAGCGAACACTAAATCTTAAACAGCAGCCAACAGCACACTCTAAAATAAATATCTTTGATTTTAATACAGTTTATTATTATTATTAATATTATTTCTTTTTTAAGTTAGTGGCAGTGTGGAATTTACAAAATCCATGACACTACATCTCAATATATTAGTCCTTGATCGCGAGTTTTTCAGTCTCATCGTAGTGCTGGGAAGCATTATTAAAACAGTCAAATTAACAACGTACGGGAACATTTACAAAGACGCCCGTTCCTATGGAAGATTGATATCAACTTCTATTTCGATGTACCTTAAAAAGTTCTGCTGCAGGTGTCTTCAGTGTAGATTTTTCGTTATGATTTTCTCTCAATAAAAGCAGCATTTCTAACAATATTGCACTGAGATATATATATATATATATATATATATATATATATATATATATATATATATATATATATATATATATATATATATATATATATATATATATATATATATATATATATATATATATATATATATATATATATATATATATATATATATATATATATATATATATATATTGAATATAGTTCTTCTCATGGTTCTAGAGGCTGGGAATCCTTTTAACCAGTTTTTCTTTCTTCCCACGTACGATTGCAGGAATGTGAAAACTTTGTGCAGTCGACACTACCCTGTATCATGCGGAATATGGTGCAATATATATATATTATATATATATATATATATATATATATAATATATATATATATATATATATATATATATATATATATATATATATATATATATATATATATAAGAGAGAGATATCACGTAAAAGGGATAGCCCCTAGATATCCCCATATGGGGAATGACACAAACACAGCACACCTTAGTTAAAGACGTTTCAGGTTCCATAGGAGGAATGCCATTACAATGTTATAAAAATGGTAGTAGGCATCATCAAGGGGGTATCTCGTATACGACAATGTGTATACCGTTTGTTAAATGTAAAGGAAACTGGTATTTGAGAAGGAAATTACAGACAGCCAACATTTACTGTAAACCTTCAGCAGTTGTAGGCCAGTATGGTTCACCTGGTGCGGGTTATGTACCCATGCCTGGGACTTAACATTTTGAACACTTGTTTTAATGATATCCTTCCGCCCTATGCTACCTGCTATGTAATAAACCATGGTGTATGGTATTTCGTCTCATTCCCAATTTGTCCTCTCGATATCGTGTAAGCAAGCTTCTTACCGTCCTATATATATTCTACGGATTTCATAGTGATGATGTCACCTTCCATCTTCCAAGTTTGTAAACATCGATGTGAATTACCCTATATATATATATATATATATATATATATATATATATATATATATATATATATATATATATATATATATATATATATATATATATATATATATATATATATATATATATATATATATATATAAACTGCAAAGACGAACAACTCTATATAAAGTTTAAGGATTAAGATAGTGTAACAAGTTCGAAAATATCTTAAAACTTCTGAAGCCCTTAGAATAGAGTGACCATCCGTCCCGAATTTTTCGGAACAGTCACGATTTTTTAAGCCGTATCCCAATTTTTTAAGAGCGTCATTCTGAACGGACATTTGTTTCGGTTTTTAGATTTGGCAAAAATTATTTATTCAAACAACCAGCCAGAGACTTGCTGAAAAAAAATTCACTCTTAGAAGTATCTGCAGTATCATTCTTTAAGTATGTCACTGTAAAATAATATTTTTTTCCAACTTTTGTTTAAATTAGAGATAGAAATTTTTTTTTTTTTTTTTTTTTTTTTTTTTTTTTTTGTAGAATGTCCTTAACTAATAGACCATATGACTTGTTTTTGAAAATAACAATCATATTTCTAATTTATATTAAAAATCGCCCTCATTTATACATTCCTTAGTGGGGGGGGGGAGCAATTTTCAGAAGCGTCCCTAATTTTCGATCACCTTACCTTAGAAGCATGTTTAGATATAGATGTAATGTAATCTTTCCCAAAAAGATCATAATATTATGAAGCCAAAATTTTTAAGGTTCGGATGGTTATGAATATTATGTTTTTAAGAAGAATAAAACTTGCTAGACTGTGTTGTGGAAAAGAGAAAGTATATATATATATATATATATATATATATATATATATATATATATATATATATATATATAATATATATATATTATATATATATATATATATATAATATATATATATATATATATTATATATATATATATATATATATATAAATATATATATATTATATATATTATAGATTGATAGTTTTAGTATTATATTATATATATATATATATATATATATATATATATATATATATATATATATATATATATATATATATATATATATATATATATATATATATATATATATTGAACTCCGCATAAGGAGGGATTCGCATAAAGAGCCCAAAAATATTATGGAAAATTACTCTCTTAACGAGCAACGTTTCGCCTAACGTGCCATTAATTCAGTAATGATTTTTAAACAATGCAAATGCATAGTAACAGGAGGAGGTAACAGCCTCAGACGAGCAAACTTTCCAGTGCAATAAGGGAGATACTAAAAGCATAGGAAAATGTTGCATCGTACATTGAGAAGCGTCACCTAATAAGGCAGTGGCTATGCATGCTACAAATTTATTTAATGATAATGCTGTGTCGTATTTTCGTCAAATTTTGAAGCGTAGGCAAAAGCAAAGGACTCTGGGGAGTTTTCTAATTAAAAATGATTCAAAAGTAAAGGACTTCGCTGTGTCAGTGATTCTAAAAGATATAAAGCTAGTGAGTCACTCGAGATTGTTAAAGAAGAGAATTAAGAAGAATCTCCGTTGGTGGAAGTTCTTCCTCCTCCTCCTCCTCTTTCTCTTCCTTCCCTGCCTTTCCATCTCTAAGGTCAGGAGCTACCTTCTTTCTTTGTAAGTTACAACCATTATTTATTTCCTTATATTTTACTCTACTAATTATTTACATATGTATCCTTTTTCAGTTTCATTTACATTATTAATCTTATTATTTCATGCGTTAATAATTCAAAAAAAGAATTTAGCTATTACGTATTACAAATTTCTTTGAACATTTTTTAGGCATGATATGCATTAATGTATTCTTATTTAACATTCGATTCCTATGGAAAAATTGTTTCTTTTAACAAGTGTTTCACATTAGGAGTAAGATTAGGGAACGAATTATGCTCGTAAAGTTAGATTCCACTGTAATATATATATATATATATATATATATATATATATATATATATATATATATATATATATATATATATATATATATATATATATATATATATATATATATATATATATATATAATCATTGCTGTCTTGAAAATATGTTAAGAAAACACGAAAGTACTAACAAATTTTTTTTTATTTTCCTAGTGTTTTTTGTGTGAATATATTATGTTCGCGTGTGAGTAAGTTATATATATATATATATATATATATATATATATATATATATAATATATATATATATATATATATATATATATATATATATATATATATATAAGGGGTCCCTCTGAGTGTGCAGAGCGCATAACTGAGGTGATTCTCTCTGGCATGGAGGCGTACATTCCATATTCTTTCCCTTCCTACTAAACCTAATAAATCTTGGTTTAACTCTGCTTGTTCTCGTGCTATCCGCCGCAGGGATGCTGCCTTCAGGGATTACCGTCGTCTTCAAACTCCAGAAACTCACGCTACTTATATTTCATCCCGGAATCGTGCAAAATCTATTCTTCGAGATACCAAAAACTCTTTTCTCCGTCGCAAATGCAATAATCTTTCTGGCTTCCTTTCCTCTCGCCCTTTCTGGCATTTTGCAAAAAATGTCAACTCTAACTTTGCTTCTTCCTCTTTCCCTCCTCTAGTATCTTCTGACGGTTCAACTGCCGTTTTGCCTTCCTCTAAAGCTGAACTCTTCGCTCAAACTTTTGCCTTAAATTCAACCTTAGACGATTCCGGAGCTATTCCTACTCCTTCAACCCCCTCCAACTCATTTATGCCTAAAATTGTAATTTCTTCTAAAGACGTCACTTCTGCTCTCTCTGAGCTTAACACTAAGAAGGCGTACGGTCCTGATGGTATTCCTCCTGTGGTTCTCAAAACTTGTGCTTCCGAGCTTGCACCCTGCCTTGGTAAACTATTTCGTCTATGTCTTTCTACTTCAACCTTTCCTTCTTGCTGGAAACGTGCGCTCATTCAGCCTGTGCCGAAGAAGGGGGACCCCTCTCAGCCCTCTAACTATCGTCCTATTTCTTTAACCTCCGTTCTTTCTAAAGTTTTCGAATCTATCCTTAACAGGAAGATTTGGAAACATCTCAATTCTTCTAATCTTATCTCTGATCGCCAGTATGGCTTTCGTAAGAAACGCTCTACTGGTGATCTTCTTTCCCTTCTCTCTGACTCTTGGTCCTCCGCTCTTCGGCATTTCGGTGAATCTTTTGCTGTGGCGCTGGACATATCGAAAGCTTTCGATAGAGTCTGGCACAAAGCTTTGATTTCCAAACTTCCCTCTTTCGGAATCTATCCTTCTCTCTGTGACCTTCTCTCTGATTTCCTTTCTGGTCGTTCTATAGCAGCTGTTGTAGACGGCCACCGTTCATCCTATAAATCTATTAATAGTGGTGTTCCTCAAGGATCTGTCCTATCCCCAACACTTTTTCTCCTTTTCATTAATGACCTTCTCTCTATTACTTCATCTCCTATCCACTCCTATGCTGATGACTCCACCCTTCATTACTCTTTTCATTTTGAAAGACGCCCCTCCCAGCAACAGTTAATAGAGGCAAGGAGGGTGGCCTTGGAGCAACTAACCTCTGATCTATCTCTCATTTCAAATTGGGGCAAGAGAAAACATGGTCGTTTTCAATGCCTCAAAAACTCAATTCCTCCATCTCTCTACTCGACACAATCTTCCACACAACTACGATATCTTCTTCGAAAACACTCAACTCAAACCTTCATCTCTCCTTAATATTCTTGGTGTTTCTTTTTCTCGTGATCTTTCTTGGAAAGATCACATTACCTCTCTTTCTAAACAAGCTTCTAAGAGGTTGGGTGTTCTGAGGCGCCTTCAGTATTTCTTCACACCACCCCAGTTGCTTGCTCTATATAGGGGTGTTGTTCGCCCCTGTATGGAGTATGCGTCACACATCTGGGGTGGTTCCACTCATACAGCTCTCCTGGAAAAGGTGGAGTCTAGAGCCTTTTCGTCTTATCAATTCTCCTGCTCTCACTAATTCTCTCCAATCTCTTTCTGCCCGTCGAAATGTTGCGTCACTCTCTCTATACTATCGCTATTACAATGGACACTGCTCTTCTGAACTCTCTCGTCGCATACCTCCTCCATTAAGAAGGGTTCGTGCGACTCGTCTTTCTACACAGTCTCATCCTTTCTCTGTCCAACTCTCTGACCCCAGACTTAACCGCTATGCTCAATCTTACATGTACTCTACTGGTAAAGTCTGGAACACACTTCCTTCATCTATTTTCCCAACTTCCTATGACTTAGGCACCTTCAAACGCCGTGTATCAGGTCATGTCGGCCTTTGATTTAACCATGTTCCCGACTTTTCCCCCAACTCTGGTGGAACATTAGTAGGCCTCTGGCTTTTGCCCACTAGAGGTGAAATAAAAAAAAAAATATATATATATATATATATATATAGATAGATAGATATTTGTGTGTGTGCTTATAATAATTATTGCGGAATATAAATGTCATCAGTTTTGAATATTGAATAGGAAAAAATATTTTTGTAAGATTAGTGTTTTTCCCAAAACATATGTAAATAGCTTCTATCTAAATGGAATATAAATACTTTTTTGGTTATGCTGCTAACACTCCAAATAAAAAAATAGGTTAATCACATTAGCCTCCTACTTTCATTCCAAATCAACAGTGAATGATTCTAGCAATTCTCCTCCAACAACTTCTGCTCTTAGATGCCCTATGCCTCTACTCATGATTACATTTTATCAGGTGTATGGACTTCTGATATATATTGAAGGTCAAGGAGGAAACCTGCCTAGATAGCTTTCCTCTCCGAGTTTTGGAGGAAGTGTGCTTTTTAGCTGACTCCGGGCCTCGTTCAACTATTCTCTATAAGTCTCAATACTAGTGCTTCCATTTGTGCTGGAACTTGGAAGTGTGCATATTTCCAACCTATTTCAAAGAACGGAAGCAACTATGATCCTTCTAATTATCAGCCTTATATCTCATATTTATTTTCTGCCATCGATCTTTGAACCCATCTTCAACTCTCGTTTCTTCTGTTATCTGGGCTCCCATTTCTTCTTTCCGATCACCAAGATTTTTAATCGTGTTATTCTTTCCAATCTTCTGAGATTTATGGTCTTCTGCCCTTAAAGACAATGAGGAGTCTTGTGTTTCGGCAATTGACATATCCAAGGTGTTGGACAGGATATATGTTTTGGAAGCTCCTCTCCTCAAGGTATTCATCTTCATTATGCTACCTTAAGTCTAGTTTTATTTTAAACTTCTCTATATGGGCTTTTATGAATGAATTGACTTTTTCTTACTTTTATGTCAATAACACTGTTCTTAGGTTTCTGCCTTATCCCACTCTATTCCAATTTGCAACTAATAACTTCATCAACTGCTTATCTAACACTGTTAATTCCAATGCCGATATGTATCGGCCCTTTATTTTTTCTATTCATTATTAAATCTGCTCCCACTTTTGCATCTCGATTTGCCACTTTTCTTAAACTTTCAGATTTTTTTTCTTGCTGTTCTTGATAGAAATCTTATGATGGATTGTTTCAACCTTGTGGTTTTATATTCTTTAAGACCTCAATTTTTACAAATGTTCCTCTTAAATACACTTTCTTACTTTTCTACCTCTTTCGTTGATTCTTCCATATCTTCCGTTGACAATAAATACATTTTTTCCTTTAACATAAACAAAAAACTGTCTTCGAAACCTCATATCATAGAGAATGCTAGGGAGTTCTGTTTAAGAAGCGGGATTTGTTGTCCTATATCATTTACTCCAATCACACATGAAAGAAACATGAAAATATGAAGTCACTTCTGAAAGCAATTAAATACACCGACCATCAGTGGCAGATTTGCGGAGACTTGAAGGTCATCGCAATACTGCTGGGCATGCAGTTGGGATACACCAAGTACTTCTGTTTCCACTGTCAGTGGGACAGTCGGTCCTAGGTCTTCTCACTATAATATAGAGGTCTAGTCCCCAAAGGAAAATCTCTCCAGCATCATCCTTTGGTAGAAAGAAGCAAAATTCTTTTGCCCCCTCTACACATAAACTTGGGCCCATGAAGAACTTTGCAAAGGGAATGAACCAGGAGGGAGAAGCTTTTCAGTACCTCAGAGGACTATTTCCACAGCTCAGTGATGCTAAAGTTAAAGAAGGCATCTTCATTGGCCCGCAGATTCGTCAACTTCTTAACGATAAAATCTTCGAATAAGTTCTCCAGGATCATGAGAAAGCAAATGGGAAGCATTTAAAGATGATTGATGTGCATGGCTTCCTGGAAAATCGAAGAGTTGGCAACTACATGGAGATTGTGAATAATCTCCTAGAAAAGTACCATTGATTAGGCTGCAACATGTCACTGAAAATACACTTTCCTACAGCTGCGGTGTGGTGAGTGAGTGACGAACATGGAGAGCGATTCCACCAGGACATTTTGAAAATGGAACAAAGGTATCAGAGAAAATGGAACGCTCCTATGCTTGCTAACTACTGTTGGGGAATGACAATGGACACCCCAGAAAAGAAGTACAAGCGGCTAGCAAAGAGAAGACGTTCACGTAATTAAGCCCTTTTATTTGAGGTTTTATGTATCCATAAAACCAGAGTGAGGCCTATTTAACAAAATCTAATGTGACATTAATAATATGTCTCGACACAGCATTAGAGTAGTTTAGCTATTTTGAGAAAGGAAAGAATTTCAAAGTGTATTTTTAGTATTTCTATTTGAGATTAGCATCTAAAAGACTAGAATCAATAAGCAAAATCTAATGTCATATACGTTTTCCTTGACCCAAAAGTAGGGTAGTTCACCTATTTTGAGAAAGGAAAAAATTTTAAAGTACATTTTTGTTGACCAGTGTAATCAGAGAATTTTGGATAGTCGTTAGAATTAAATGATAAATTTACTTGTAGATTTGATAGAGATCCTAAGCCATAAAACATAATATCTAGAAAACTCCACATAAGAAATAAGAGAACAGAAAACATTGCTGCGTATATATGCGCAACAATCACCTTCGGCTGAAAATTGAGGAATGGGACAGTGGGAAGGAACAAAAAAAGATTTGATTTACTTAAAAGCCTGTTCTTACGCTAGAAGAAGAGATGATGTTTAGAAAAAGAGAGGTGGTGTTAAGCAAAGTTCAAATTAGAATAGAGTCCGCGAATGTTATTGAAATTAATGGTGAAAGAAGACCAAGTCCCAAGATAGACCTGCCTCATCATTGAAAGAAACCAACTCAAAATGTGATAATGGGCGAAGTGATATATATATATATATATATATATATATATATATATATATATATATATATATATATATATATATATATATATATATATATATATATATATATATATATATATATATATATATATATATATATATATATATTAGGCACTATATTCTGCATTAATCAAAGGTGATGACAGCTGCGAACATAATCTTGACACATCTACAAACATACAGGAGAAGAAAAAACAGTTGGAAAAGGTGTGGGGTGGAGTACTCGTCCCTAGCAACCACTCAGAGATCCTTCTACGGTTGGCGTTTATCGAAATGATCAAAGCGATATATATATATATATATATATATATATATATATATATATATATATATATATATATATATATATATATATATATATATATATATATATATATATATATATATATATATATATATATATATTCGTTTTTAAAATTGAAAAGGAGGTGTCAATCTCTCATAAATTACTTATTTCGATTTTATTTGAATCCTCAAACGAGAATAAGAAAGAAGAAAGAAAATTTAGTGAAGACGAAATAGAAGAAGAAGGAAAGAAGAGAAAGAAGTGAAAGAACAACAAATACCAAGCTCTAGACCTGATCAATATGAGAAGCCGCCATTCTGGCCTTGCGTCACAAATGGGAGGAAAAGAGAGAGAGAGAGAGAGAGAGAGAGAGAGAGAGAGAGAGAGAGAGAGAGAGAGAGAGAGAGAGAGAGAGAGAGAGAGAGAGAGAGAGAGAGAGAGAGAGAGAATGTTGAAAAAATGTTTTGTAATCATGAGAAAATATAATGGAAAATCGAATACGTTTCATATGCAGTAAATAAAATCTTGTTGTTATTCTGTTTCGATTATTATTATTATTATTATTATTATTATTATTATTATTATTATTATTATTATTATTATTATTATTATCATTATTATTTGGAACAGTAATAGTAGTTGCAATTTTGCTAATTAGAGCTACAATAGTAGAAGTCCCTAATCGTTCTCCATTCAATTTCTTGACAGCACCAAAAACAGGTGAAGGTTAGTTGCCAACTTA
>SEYY01022751.1:95000-100000 GCA_009176605.1 Armadillidium nasatum | reverse complement strand
CGCATCTGCAGAAATCCTCATCAAAATTAACATCCGCATCCGCACTTTCAAAAATTATACATCTGCATCCGCACTTGACGGAAATTATATCCGCATCCGCATCCGCATCCGCAAATGAGAAAATATGATATGCGATCCATCTAACTATATATATATATATATATATATATATATATATATATATATATATATATATATATATATATATATATATATATATATATATATATATATATATATATTATATATATTATATATATAATATGATGAAATTTGTGAAAATACTTTTCCATTTTAATTTATTCCCAAAGATCCAAGTGGAAAAAAGTATTAACGAATATCTCACTAATATCTTCAGACTAGGGTTGGCCGAGCTCTGGAATTTTCCGTACCGTACAGTACCACATTGCACCAGGTCGTTTTGCACAGCACCGCACCAGCTGTCATTCGTTGCGCACCACACCTATCCATTCCCGTACTAATGAATCCACCCTTCATTTTTGCCTTCAGTTTGAAAGACTCCCCTCCCAGCAACAGTTAATTGACGCTACAATGGTGGCCTTGGATTAACTGACCTTTAATCTTTCTCATATTTCAAATTGGGGTAGAGAAAACATGGACGTTTTCAATGCAGAAAAAACTCAGTTCTTTGATAGCTCTACTCGACACAACCTTCCACACAACTAGAATATCTTCGAAAACACACAACTTAAGCCTTCATCTATCCTTAATATTCTTAATGTTTCTTTCTCTCATGGTCTTTCTTGGAAGAATCACATTACTTCTCTTTCTAAAAAGGCATCTAAGAGGTTAGGTGTTTGAGATGCCTTCGTGATTTTTCAAGCCATCCCAGTTGCTTTCTCTCTTTATAGGGTTGTTGTTCGCCCCTATATGGAGTACGCCTCGCACATCTGGGCTGGTTCCCCTCATTCAGCTCTACTTGACAAGGTGGAGTCTAGAGCTTTTCGTCTCATTAACTCTCCCTCTCTACAAATTCTCATCAATCTCTTTCTGCATGTCGAAATGTTGCGTCACTTTATCGATACTATCGCAATTTCAATGGACACTGCTCTTCTGAATTCTCCCGTCACATACCTTCTATATTGAGAACGGCTCGTGCGACGCGCCTTTCTACACAGTCTCATTCTTTCTCTATCCAACTCTCAGTCTCTCTCTCTCTCTCTCTCTCTCTCTCTCTCTCTCTCTCTCTCTCTATATATATATATATATATATATATATATATATATATATATATATATATATATATATATATATATATATATATATATATATATATATATATATATATATATATATATATATATATATATATATATATATATATATATATATATATATATATATATATATATATATATATATATATATATATATATATATATATATATATATATATATATATATATATATATATATATATATATATATATATATATATATATATATATATATATATATATATATATATATATATATATATATATATATATATATATATATATATATATATATATATATATATATATATATATATATATATATATATATATATATATATATATATATATATATATATATATATATATATATATATATATATATATATATATATATATATATATATATATATATATATATATATATATATATATATATATTTTATATATATTAATATAATATAAAATAATAATAAAAATAATAAAAAAATCAATTAAAAAAAAAAAAAAAAAAAAAAAAAAAAATTTTTTTATTGGGACAAATAATTTCCGTTTTTATTCCCCAATAAATGAATTTTTAATTCAGTACAAAAGTTTATATTCCGTTAATTGCTAATTAAAATATCACTTTATAAAATTATAACATATGGCTCTAGTTTTATAGCTTTAAAAACAAACACCCATATATATATATATATATATATATATATATATATATATATATATATATATATATATATATATATATATATATATATATATATATATATATATATATATATATATATATATATATATATATATATATATATATATATATATATATATATATATATATATATATATATATATATATATATATATATATATATATATATATATATATATATATATATATATATATATATAGATATAGAGAGAGAGAGAGAGAGAGAGAGAGAGAGAGAGAGAGAGAGAGAGAGAGAGAGAGAGAGAGAGAGAGAGAGAGAGATAGGGGGAAGAGAGAGAGGAATACATTGAGAGAGAGGGAGAATAGAGAGATAAGAGAGAGAGAGAGATAGAGAGAGAGAGAGAGAGAGAGAAGAAAGAGAGAAGAGAGAGAGAGAGAGAGAGAGAGAGAGAGAGAGAGAGAGAGAGAGAGAGAGAGAGAGAGAGAGAGACAGAGAGACAAACAGAAAGGGGGATGAGAAGTGAAAGAGGTAGAGAAAGATAGAGAGAGGGGAAGAGGAGAGAGAAAAGAAAGAAGGAGAAGAAGGAGAGAGAAGAATGTTAGACAGAAAGGGGATAGAGGAGATTGAGAGGGAGATGAGAGACAAAGGAAAAAGTGAGAGAGAGGAAGAGGAGAGAGAGGGGAGAGGAATGATAGAGGGGGAGAGGAGGAAGAGCGAATAGCATAATTGGCTCTTAACAGATTCCTATTGCAGAAGTTGGCGGTCTAGGGATGGCAATTTCAATAATTTTATGAAAATAAATTTTGTATCGGAAAATAAACATGACATAAAACGAGATTAAATTTCAATTTTAAATCTTTATAAAAATTTTATGCAAGATCCATTTTATCCATGTTTACGAAGAATAAAAATTATTTTATTTATTTATTTCGTCTTATGGTATATATATATATATATATATATATATATATATATATATATATATATATATATATATATATATATATATATATATATATATATATATATATATAAATCACCACCACTCAAGGGCAGAGCCCTTTTCAAGAAGGGGGCTAATAAAATAGAAAAGAAGAAGAGAACCCACCCAACTCCGTACTTAAGGCACACCTCTCAGGTGGGCGCAGAAGGAAGCCTTGAAGAATGGAAGATTAAATGCAGGAGGAAAAAATAGGTGATGGTAGGGAGTTCCACAGAACAGAGGTGGCTGGAAAGAAGGAGGCACCACAACTGGCAAGTTTGGGGTTTCCAGCATCCACAAAAAATTCGTGCGAGAGCAGGGCACCCCTTGTGCACCGAGGGCGATGCAATTGTGGTGGAATGCGAGATACCAATTTCCTTGAATACCTGCCATTGTAGTACCTGTAGAAAAGAGATAATGAACCAATGTCACGTCTCAAAGATAAAAGGTCAAGAGAATTTGAAAGTAGAGTACAATTAATTAATCTTTTAGCCTTAGACTCAGCCCTATCTAGAAGAGAGGAGGAACCGGAGCCCCCCCCCCAAATGTGAGAACAGTACTAGCTTCAAGCTACCTTATATAATTGAAGTAACTGTTCAGAAGAGAACAATTCTCGCAACCTGAACAGTATTCCCAGCTTCTTAGAGACCTCTATAGCAACCACTGAAATATGTGGTTTCCAAGACAATTTATTGTTTATGTTAAGAATAAGAATGTCAATGTTATTTACAGGTGAGATGGGAGAGCCATCGAAGAAGGTAAGGAAAGTTGGAAGGTGTTTTGGAGAGGGAGATGTGAAGAAGTTGAGTTGAAAGAGTTGAATTTCACAAGGTTGCTATGACCTCACCGAGAAATCCCATCCAGGTCGGAAAGAATAGAATCGGGAAGTTGGAGACGAGAAGCAACTCTAAAAGCAAAAGAGGGAGCAGATTTGAAATGAGTAGAAGAATGTACAGATGAGTCATCAGCATAAGAGTGAACAGAGTTAGGAATTCAGTTAAGAAGATCGTTAATAAAAAGTAAGAATAAGGTTGGAGATAAAACAGAACCCTGAAGAACACCACAATTGAGAGGAAAGAAAGAAGAGGTCGCTCCATCTACAAGTGCCGAAATGGAACGATCTGAGTGAAAACTAGAAAAGAGTGAGCAATGGGAAGGAGGAAACCCAAAGGAAGGGAATCTGGAGAGCAGCAACGCATTCCATACCCGGTCAAAAGCCTTGGATATGTCAAGCGCCACCACACAAGACTCCCCGAAGTCCCTAAGGGCAGAAGACCATAGATCAGTAAGATAGGAAAGTATGTCACCAGTTGACCTCGAACCTCGAAAGCCATACTGGTGATCTGAGAGAAGAGAATGAGACTCCAAATGATCCAGGAAATGAGAGTTGAGAAGAGTTTCAAAAATTTTAGACAGAATACAAGTGAAAGCTATAGGTCGATAGTTAGAAGGAGTCAGAGCGGCTACCTTTTTTCGGAATCGGCTGAAAAAATGCGCGCTTCCAGAATTGAGGAAAAGTATTAGTATTAAGGCATAGAGAGTAGAGTTGAAAGAGGACAGGCGCTAACTCGGAAGCACACTCCATCAGAACGTCTTCCTGATGTTCATAGATTTCAGGATTCCATGCATCCGATCATAAGTAATCACAGGTAGAGACATGGGAAGCCTGAGAAGAAGTAGGAGGAGGGATGCCTGAATCGTGTAGGGTAGAATTAGATGAAAAAAGAAGGCCAAAGAGATTAGCCTTTTCAGAGGGAGTATTAGCTACAGAACCATCAGGGCGAATAAGAGGAGGAAAGGCAGATTTACAGAAATTATTAGAGATATTTTAGGCAAAAGACCAGAAATTTTTATCAGTAGGAGAACCATGGAGGTCAACTCAGTACTCTTAGTCCGTCGGAAAACATCCCTGCAACGATTCCGAGCTGAATGAAAATTAGCAAGAGTGATAGGAGAAGGAGATTTTTTCCATTCACGATAAGCATTGCTTCTCTCATGAAAGACAAGAGACAATTGCCATCAAACCATGAATTTTGAGGAGAAAAATTGATAAAAATGACACAATATAAATATAGAAATATATAATGAAAAATAATATAACACAAGTA
>SEYY01022751.1:67500-77500 GCA_009176605.1 Armadillidium nasatum | reverse complement strand
ATGCTGAATTACTACAATCACTAAATATATGCATAACATAACAGTTTTCAATAAGTACTTGTCAAGGAAATTCTATATCTTGCAACCTTCCTAAATCACTATAACTTTTGCTATTCATTGACCACTCTAGATGGTGGCACATCATCACTTCCAGACTTCTACTCTCATATAGATCTTAATAATTTACCTCTAACGGTAACCTGAAGAGCTAATTCTAACGGATCAAACTGTCTAGAAGTCTCAGATAAGGCGCTTAGTGTTAGCCAAAGAATTAAAATCTACCTTTGCTAATGAAATAGTATTAACTATTAAATCTATATACTAAATTTTTTTCCTAAACTATCACAATGTTCTATAAGTCTATCATCCTGATGCATGACATTTGAGCTCTAAGTTACTTGAATTCTACCTCAAAATAAATCCCTCCCATAGTCATTCTATCATGTCAATTTATACTCAATGATTAATCACCTTTTTCTTATTTAACAAATTGCAATAATTCCATACATTCATGATTTGCAGACAATTTTGCGATTTCAATATAAAAGATATCGACATTTTTAAAAAAGTAAAAAAAAAAAAATTTCACGGGCAGAAGCAAATTAGTAATCAGAAAAAAATCCATGAAGACCCGTCATAAAAAATAAAATTCTAGATTTAAATACTCTCGAGCACAACTTTGTCCCAATAGGGTGGTAGAAAAAGTCCCAGGATTAGTCTCAAAGGAAAAATTTATAAACTTAGTCTCGATACGCTACAATATAGAGTAGCCTCCCCATATATGAGAATGGTATTTTTTTACAATTGCAGAAGACTCCATGTAATGTTTAAAGAAAAATATTAAGGCTAAAAAGTTGAATACAACTACCTTTATAAATATAAAGACTATTTAAATGCAAAGCCGTTAGCAAGTGCATAAATTTTTAAAATTAAGCAGATAGTAGTAAAGACAATTCACCAAAGATTATGTATTGGTTAAAATAGTGTAAAATTTTTTTAACTGTAGGCATATAATTTCATGACTTCTCTAATCTCAGTTCTCAATTGAAAATTTGAACATTAGTAACACCGTAGTAAAATTTTTTAATACCTAAAGAATCTTAATTTTTCAGTATTAAAATCTCAGTTATAAACTAGGTAAATCTTACTTTAATCTAAGTGTGCTTCAGAGATTCAAAGTTCGCGAATCATGTTTGAAACTTTAAGCGAGGTGAAGCAATGAAGATAATATAGGATATGTTATTAAATACCTTTAGAAAGAAAATTAAAAATCCCTCATTCCTGTAGTATCTTCTAGTTTTAACTTATGCCTTTAGTTCATTTTAGGATTGCTAAATGTTACATCCTTAAGTTAACCGATCTTCAAAAGTTTTATGCGTTTTTATGGTAATGACAATACTAGTACAAGAAAATCTTAATTTTACAAATAAGAAAAATGACAATAGCAATCCGAGAAACATTATGAACGTTCTAAATATATTTATTAAAATATGCAATAAATCGATTTCTATGCAAGTGTGTAAAATTGTATGAATAAAACTATTTATATATAATATATATATATTTTTTTATACTCTAAAATGCAAAATAAAATATAAAATTTTAAAATTAGATTTTATATTCTCCTTTGATGAGCTTAAGAACTTTATTTATGTCTATATCAATAGGTTGATATTGGGGTGGAGGGTCATTCAATATGAATTCTCTTTCTCTCAACGGAAGGTAAAGTAGAAATGTTTTTTTCATTTTCTAATGTATTAATATTTGTGAGCATTTGTGATGAAATTTGTGTGGCGAATATAGTTTCCTCACTATGGACTGTAGTTTGATTTGTTGTTTGACTATTATTAACATCGCTCACATGAGACGAATACTTATTGGTATTACCTTTGCTATCTACTAATTTCAGGCTATCTTCAGTTGTCAGTGGTTCTAGACTAGAAATATTTTCTGTTTCAGTTTTTTCTTGATAGAAATTTGTCGGTGGTGTTTCTGATACATTATTTTTATTGTTAAAAATACTAACTAAAAAAGGTTCAAGATTAAAAGTTTGTATCTGTAGCTGCAATTAGGGTACTAGCATTCTCGCTTATTGTGAAGGAAATTTCTTCAGGCGTTCCCGATTTCGTTTGTTCGTAATAATCTGTCGACGTTCCGGTGCTAAAGGATTTAAAATAGTCGCTATAATTAGAAGTGCTTGTTTTATCATAATTGAGGTCTAGGTCGTTTGAGAAGCTTATCGCCTCTGAAGTCAAGCTCATTAAAGGTGTGTCTTTGGACTCTCTTGTTGATTCAGTTACTACAGTCGCCTCTGAAGTCAAGCTCATTAAAGGTGTGTCGTTGGACTCTCTTGTTGATTCAGTTACTACAGTGGTCTCTGAAGTTAAGCTCATTAAAAGTGTGTCGTTGGACTCTCTTGTTGATTCAGTTACTACAGTCGCCTCTGAAGTCAAGCTCATTAAAGGTGTGTTGTTGGACTCTCCTGTTGATTCAGTTACTACAGTGGTCTCTGAAGTTAAGCTCATTAAAGGTGTGTCGTTGGACTCTCTTGTTGATTCAGTTACTACAGTATCATTATTAAAATATAATTCTTGAATGGATGTTTCTTCCGAGGGTCGAGTTACATATTGTCCTTCAGTACTGAAAGTATTGCTTAACTCGGTTAATTTATTAGTGGAAAACTTAAATTTATAAGTCTGATTAATTCCACTGATCTCATTACTTCTGTTGTTGCTCGAATTTATAGTTTCGTATTCAAGACTTGATTCAGTAAGTGTTGGTACCGTAAAAGCAGTGTCAGTCAAATTTTGGTTGGAACAAATTTTGGTCTGCAGATAGTACTACATTATCTTCAATCTTGCTCTTGCATTTTTGTAAATCGCCACCATATGATGATAAATATTTTTCTAAATCCGTTTTAACAATTCCAATTCGCTTTGTTTCCTCATAACTAAGCTGAACTCTTTCTCCATTTTTAAATGCAAATAAATTGTTAATAAATCTGTCAAGACCTGCAGACTTCAAAAGATCTTCTATAGCCTGAAAAGAATTTTAAAATATAAATTATCAAACTATGAATTACTCAGAAGTAATTATTTTATTTTAAAATGTTATTCATTGGTGAGTGTTCTATACTAAGATCAATTTACAAACTCAAAATATGAAAAAGATTGAATTTTTAAAAAAAATTTGTGCAGGGATTGCAAATGCATTAATGAGAAAAAGAAGACGTGGGTATTGAAAGATGACTCGGTGAAAATGGTGGAAAAATTTCTACCCCTCAAGAGTGTGGTATGAATATGAAGACTGCGAAAAAAAAGATACACGGAGTTTTAAAGTGTAAAAATCAAAGGAAGTTGGGAAAACAAATAAAGGGAGTGTGTTCCAGACTTTACCAGTAGAGTATATGTAAGATTGAGCATAGAGATTAAGTCTGGAGTTGGAGAGTTGGACAGAGAAAAGATGAATGTGTAGAAAGGCAAGTCACGCGAGCTCTCCTCAATGGAAGAGTTACACGACGGAACAGTTCAGAGGAGCAGTTTCCGTTGCAATAGCGATAGTGTGGAGAGAGTGGCGCAACAGTTCGACGGGCAGAAAGAGACTGGAGAGAATTAGCGAGAGCGGGAGAGTTGATAAGAAAAGCCCTAGACTCCACCTTTTCAAGAAGAGCTGTGAAAGGAACCGCGCTAGATGTGTGAGGCGTACTCCATACAGGGACGAACACACCTCTATAAAGAGCAAACAACTGGGATGGCGTGAAAAAATTACGATAGCGCATCAGAACACCCAACCTCTTAGAAGCTTGTTCAGAAAAGAAGTAATGTGATCTTTCCAAGAAAGATTGAGAAAAAAACATTGAGAATATTAAAGACAAACTAAGGTTTCAGTTGTGTGTTTTCGAAGATTTCATACTTGTGTGGAAGGTTGTGTCTAGGAGAGAGATGGAGGAACGGTTTTTGAGGGAATGAAAACAGCCTGTTTTCTCTGTCCCCATTTTGAAATACGAGAAAGTGTTTAGTTGCTCTAAGACCACAGTTCTAAAGTCAAATAATTGCTGTTGGGAGGGAGCGTCTTTCAAACAAAGGATTAATAAAGGATGGATTCAGCAGCATAGGAGTGGATAGATGATGGAGTAATAGAATAGGCCATTAATAAAAAATAGAAAGTTTTGGGGATAGGATAGAATCCTTAGGAACACCACTATTAATAGATTTAATGGATGACCGCTGGTCGTTTACAGCAGCTTCTATAGAACAACCGGAAAAAAATCAGAAAAGGATTGATTCCGAAAGAGGGAAGTTTAGAAACTCAAAGCTTTGTCCCAAACTCTATCGAAGGCTTTCGATATGCATAGCGCGTAACAGCAAAAGATTCACTGAAATGCCAAAGAGCAGAGAACCAAAAGTCAGAAGGGATAGAAGATCACAAGTAGTGTGTTTCTTACGAAAGCCATACTGGTAATCAGAGATTAGATTTGAAGAATTGAAAAGTTTCCAAATCCTCCTGTTAAAGATAGATTTGAAAACTTTAAAAAGAACGGAGGCTAAAGACTGAGCAAGAGGTTAAGTATGGTGTCAGAATTGGACAGAGAGAGGATGAATAAGTGGAAAGACTAACTATACAATATTTCCTCAAATGAAGGGCTATACGACTCTAGTTCAGAAGAGCCTTATCCATTATGATAAGAGATATTATAGGAATTTGATGCAAAAAATTCGTCGGATAGCGAATTTGTAGAGTTAATGAGAACGAAAGTTGATGAATTAAAAAAACTTAGACTTCATCTTAAGTGATTTAGTAGGTGTGGAACTACCCCAGATGTGAGTCAAACAGCAAACTAGGAAGATGATCATCCCAGTACAGAGCAAACAAAAATACATATACATATATATATATATATATATATATTATATATATATATATATATATATATATATATATATATATATTATAATATATATATATATATATATATATATATATAATATATATATATATATATATATATATATATATATATATATATATATATATATATATATATATATATATATATATATATATATATATATATATATATATATATATATATATATATATATATATATATATATATATATATATATATATATATATATATATATATTATATATATATATATATATATATATATATATATATATATATATATATTATATATATTATATATATATATATATATATATATATATATATAATATATATATATATATATATATATATATATATATATTATATATATATATATATATATATATATATATATATATATTATATTATATATATATATTTATATATATATGAAAAGAAACAGAAAATAAGGTCACAAAGTATAAAAAATAAGAAAATTTTTAAAATACTTCTTAAACTAAGGAAATATGTCAAACATTTTACAGTCTAAGTTAAATTTTGGAATAGTAGGGAAAAGTTCATGTTTTACCTTCAATAATCTATTTACTTCAAACTGAACATCTTTGGAGAGAATTTCGCTCATGGCAATTATTGACGCTATTTCACTAACATTGTAATCCTTACAGTTTATAAACCCATATTTAAGAAGAATACCCATTGCATGAAATGCCAAAGGTGAAATATTTATATCGTGACTTATATCATTCAAAATTTGTATATTTTCAATTTTATCTACTCTCCCTAAGTTGGATAATTTTGATTTGTTATAAATTTCTTCAATTACAAAAGAAAATATATTTTTGATCAAAGCGTTTTTGTATAATTTACCTTCAGTAAATAAATCTCCTAAATTATGAGGAATATAATCCGTCATCATAGATTTTAGCAAGGATATTTTATTCCTAAGCAATTCATTTTCTAATATTAACAGGTTTTCAGCTTTCCCAAGAAGCAAATCTAACTGGTCTTCATTTTCTCTATTTAAAATAGAGTTTAAAAAGTTGTAAGTTTCTGAAAAATGATTCATATGTTGTGGAAAGTTATCAAGATTCAAACTGATTTGTTTTTTCACTCGAGATTCACTTGAAACTTTTGTGGATATAGTCTCATTATAACTAGATTCCATATGCATGCAGCATTCGCAATATAAACTACAGTTCCCAGAAAATTTATTGCAAACATGGGGTTTCTTCATATTTATGCCTTCATACGCATTTTTAATTTCCGTGTTTTTAATTAAATTACGCGTGTAATTTCTATTTGTTACTAACTTGGGTTGAGATTCTTCTACGCTTTTATCAAAATGAATTTTTAAATAAGAGTCCGTTGTAACAAATGGAGTTGTATTATTTCCTTCATCATGAGGGTTTGAGAAAAAATGCTTGATTTCCTTTCCTGAAGTAGTATCCTGGATTATTTTGTCAAGGAGTGAGCTTTCTTTTCTTATTTCTTCACTACTATTAGGAAAAGATATATATTTAAGCGGAGGAGTATTACCTGTAACAAGTTCGCTTAAAGTTATTGAAGTTTTATGATCTCTTTGTGAGAATTTGCTTTCGTTAGTGTCAGTGCTTATGGTAGCTTCCTTATATACACTAGAATCTGTTGGCGACGAAGTTAAATTTTCAAGTTTAACACTTTGTTTATCAGCAACAGAACCAAGTGAAGGGGATTCTTCAAATATAGTTAGCTGATTATCATTAGCAGTAGAGTACTGAGGTGTAGATTCCATATGTGGTGGGATATTACTTGTAACAAGGTCCCTTAAAGTTGGTGCATCATGAACTTTATGTAAGAATTTTCTTTCGTAATTGTCAGTACTTATTGTAAATTCATTATTTACAGGGGAATCTATTGGCAGTGAAGTTAAATTTTCAGGTGAATCTTCAGACAGAGTTACTCTATTATGACTTACAGTTGTAGTTTCCATATTATTTACAGTGGAATTTTCAGATAAAGTTACTTGATTATCAATTAGAGTGGAGTCTGTCTGCGAGATTAAATTATTAGTTAAAGAATCTACAGATGTGGAAGTGGAAACTCCAAATGTATTGTCTTTTTCTAATTCATTTAAACCAAACTCTCCCTCAGAAACGTTTTTTACGAGTACGTTTCCTGAAATCGTCTTATTTCTGTCCTTGTAACTCTCTTCTTGACTCTCTATATTTGTAGAATTATTGAAGCTGTCATGATCTAGTCCAAAATTTAAATTGCTGCTACTTTTACTTTCATCTTTCCTGATTGTTTGGATTGAAGTTACTGTAAAGGCTTCTGAATTTGTAGTGAAAGTTTTACCAAACTCTACGTGGTCACCAGAATTTGTAGAAAAAGTGTCACCTGAAAAAGTTACATTTTCTTCAAGAGAAAATTCTCCAGTGGTAGTACTCACTCCTGAGGCACCTGTAAATATGCCTTCGGATGGCTCAAATACATAATGGTACTTCTCATTGTTTTCCTTAAAGTGATCTTCATACTCTGTGACGCTTTCAGTTATTGTTTTATAATCCTCGAACGCTTGAGTGTACCGAGAAGTATCTTGTAATACTGGACTGATACTTTTCGCTTTATCTACTTCCAAAGACCCTGACTGCAAATTGTAATTAGTATCGTAAGCCAAGCTGCTTATTGGATCTTTAGCAGTGCCAAAAACTGTTTGAGATATTTCTGTTAAATTTTCTACTAATATTTTATTAATATTTTCAGTCGTTGAAATTGAGTCATCATTAGTACTGATGGTTCCAAAAAATTCTTTTTCAACATTGTGAGTTTTTAAAAACGTCAAAGGGTTTGTATTATAATCATTATTCATGTCCTCATTTTTAGCGATTATATTTTTCCTATCAATAGATGAATCTTCCCAAGAAGGGCTTTTCGAGTCCTCCGTCGAAGAGTAATTAATTGTGGATTTTTCCAATGCCTTTTCTGTCCTGAGAGAAAGAGGGTCCCATCCTTCTGAGACAGAGTCATCACCTAGATTTGAATCATTAGTCATTACTAATGAAAACTCCGTATCTACCATAATAGTTGATTCTATTAAATTTATATGGATACTCTCTTTGGAACTTTGTGGGTTTTTACTTGTAGTATTTGTATATATTTCTGCTTCAGTAACGACCGAATCCATAGATTTTATTTCGTTACTTATATTAGGTTCCAATTCTTTTAAAGTTTCATCTTTTAAGTTAATGCTATTTTTATTTTTTGATAATGGTTCGCTCCCGAAATCTTTATTTTCATCACCGTTGCTTAGAAGTTCAGTCTTAGATGTTGATATTTCTGAATTATCAGTTACCGAAATGAATGTGTTATTAGTGGATGTCTGCAAGTAATCAGTATTTTGAAATAAATCCTCGCCAAGTTTATTTAGAGTTGAATCAGGTATAGTTATATTTATAGTCTCAAGAAACAAATTTTCGTCTGATACACTGTGAACAGGTTTTGAAGAAGAAATATCATTTAAAGAAATTGTTACATCATCAACAAAATGATCTTGTGCTTTCAAAGTTTTAAGATTCTCTATAGTAAAATCATTTGTAGTTGTACTCACCGTTGAAACATTTGTTTCATCTAAAGAAAAATTTACAGATGTGGAATTATATCTATTTTTATTTACTTGATCTTCTAACTTGTCGGAATTTTCTCTTTTTCTTTCACTATTCTGAGTAGTCTGTTTGTACGGAGAAATATCTTGTAACGTTGGACTAATACTTTTCGTTTCGTCTTCCAAAAATCTCGACTGCAAATTATAATTTGTACTGAAGAGTTCGGTTTCAAATTTTGACGACGTTGAATTTTCTGTCACAAAATCGGTTGTATTATTTTCGGTTTTTTGAAGGAAACTCATTACTTGAAATTCTTTTGCTTTCGGTATACGTGTTGCATTTGTTACATTTTTTATAGACTGAGGATTTAACTTTTCGTCTGTCAAATAGTTTTCAAAATTAGTTGATTCTTTCAAAGTTTGTAGTGGAATATCATTTGTAAATTTTTTTGTTTTGGAATTTTCATTGTTATACTTCAAATTATTTGTATTATCTATTTTAAGAAGAGGAGGACTCTTTGAACTTTTAACTTTGCTTCCACTAGTTTCGCTTGTTAACTGATCACCGAGATTCTCACTGTCGATGTTTGCAGTAACAGATTCCATTACATTTTTTACAAGTTCTCTCGAACTTTTGTAAACTTCACTAATTACCGTTGCATCTAAATCCTTGGTTTGTGCATAGGTTTCACTGGATAATTTATTATCAGTTGTATTTCGGCTTGATATATCCCAATTCCCCTGAACTGGCTGTCTCCTTAGATGTAGAATCACTGTATGAAATATTGAAATTAAGTAATTTCGTTGCAATTAGAATAAGAGATGCTGCATCAAAGAAATTTTCTTCGTATTTATTATTCGTTTTATTAACGAATTTAATGTTTTCTGCTGCTTTAATATAGGTATGATTAAAATTTTTAACAATGTCTTCAAAGAGTTTAAATGTATTATTGACATTATGAGATCTATATAGATTATTTTTCATCACCGATTGGATATTATCAAGTTCTTGATTTATTTGATGAGAACTGATTTTATCGTATTTAGCAAACCTCTTAAAAAGTTCCTTAAAATTATGAGTTGTCACGTGTTGCGAATGGTCTTTGCATTCTTCTTCGCAAATACAATCCTTATTTACTTCTATTGGAACTTCATGAAGATACTCTGGAAATTCTTTATCAATAACGTACAACGGAACATATGCACTTGCCTACAAGGAAAAGATATTTTTGAAAATAATTTCATCAATGAAATTTTAAATTCGCATAACTTTTATTAAAAATACGATGAAACAATTTACCTTTGAGCATGAAATTTTTTTGAAATTTTGAGTGCAATTAGAACTGATGCACGATACACTCATTGCTACTTGAACACGATCTGGAAGCTCCTGATAAATTTTATGACTATCTGTAAGGAATGCAGTTAATTTTTTTATTTTATTTTATTTATTTATTTTTGTTCACTTATTGAAACTTTTAACTTACCTTCGTCATAGGAATATCCCTC